>JACYXH010000401.1:0-70000 GCA_026745465.1 Lota lota | reverse complement strand
GCACACACACACACACACACACACACACACACACACACACACACACACACACACACACACACACACACACACACACACACACACACACACACACACACACACACACACACACACACACTTATAGCTTTTCGTGGTCCTCAATCTGAATACCCACACTAAGGGCTATCCCCAAAATACCTCCTCAGAAACTCCAGCCATGTTTTCAGACACATAGACACCCTATAGACAAACGGTCACTCCTGACCATCATTCTGGGTGTATCTCGATACCTTCTCCTCAGCCTATGCATGGAGCCAGCTCACATTCTACACTGCCGGGTTTTCTGTCTATATAAGGTATGTTCTCTTTGTTGCCGTGGCCCTTTGTAGCGGAATGTAAACACATGCTGTTGGCCGATTAATAGCCGCTGATGTGTGGAAAAACGACAACGCCGCAGACGAAATCTGCGCTCTCTGTCACTTACTTTTGTTGTACTCAAGTTGCACACAGAGTTGCACTTGGATTTTGTAGTGACAAATGTATAACAGCATCCACCTTGTTAGAGTTTCACACCTCGTCCACATGTTATTGTCAGTATTATACCTAGACTGTATCAAAAACATATTATTAGAAGTGAATATATAACTGTCAGCAGTTATAAACTCAGGAGATTTTTGAACTATTCTAATATAAGAACAGTTGTTCCAGTCTGGTCTTTTTCAGGATGACTTCAGGCCCAGCTAGAAAGAGTAGCTTTCTGTAATTTTTTGGCAACATAAAACAGACATATGCAATGAGTTCTGGTGTTGGCTCCATTTCATACAAAATGACATGCCATATCCCCTCTTTGATATGCTTTGGTAAACAACTCAATCTCAGGGAGGGACTGAATTTTAAGAGAACTTCAGAGGCTTTTGTGTCTCATACTTTTGCAGACAGTACTACATCAGGAAAGGTATTCACCGTCAAAGCAACCATGACATAGAAGGAAGCATTCATTAAGCAGTCTCTTGTGCATGCATTTTTACCCATGCCACAACAAACAAGCTTGGTTTACGACTAGTTTACCTCATGACTAATTGCAGGCGGAATCCTTTTTTTAATCAAAGAATTTATAAAAGCCATGCGTGTGCAAGCAACCAAGCCCTACACACAAGTCTAATGTACCCTGTGGGTCAAGGTGGCCCCCGACGGACCACAGAGGCAGACACCAGACAAAAATAACCTCTCATCTTTTAACCTCTGACCTCTGTACTAAACCACCGCCTCCTAACACAACTAGAGGTGATGCTTTTATTTTGAAAATCCAATCTATTTTTCAGATGAGGGGAAGGGAAAGCTGCCTCCCAAACCAAATAGCGTTTCAAAGCAGAACAGACTCTCAGGAGTCACCCTCACGCACACACACACACACACACACACACACACACACACACACACCACACACACACACACGCACACACACACAATGCATACCATATGCTTTCTCGCAGGCACACTACATCTGGAGAGGACCACCTATGCTAGTGGACCTATCCCTTCTCAGACAAACTGACATCACGAATGGTGAATCCTCCTTTCGGTTGTTGATTAGGAAACAGTTCTTAAAGTTTACGTTATTCACATCAAGAAAAATTAACCAAACTATTCTTTTCTTTCTCTTTTTTCCCTGTAGTATTTTCTTTTTCTTTTCTTGCCGTTGATGATTATTAATGATTCAACATGGAAAAACATTGTAGACAGTATTTGCGTTAAACGAATCATATAGTTGCTCACTACTGGGAACAGACATCGGTGATCACTGGACTCCGGCTTCAGAGCTGGATAAACAGTTACATTCAGGCCTTTTCAATCTGCTGAACACAAAATAAACCGTATTGGTTCTTCAAGGTCAATTTGTACGGTTGTTTACCATAACCGTATTCTTACACTCTTTTGCGTACAGTAGGCGTTGACAGAGCCTCTCCAATTTTTTTTTGGGGGGGGGGGGGGGATTTCAAACTGAAGGTTAACTGAGGACATTAGAAATGAACAACCGGGGAGAGGGGGGGGGGGGGGGCTCCGCTTGGCAAGGAAGGTTTTAGACTAGCAGATTACCTGGCACACAGAAAAGTACACTGAGGTAACCAAAGCTGCTGACGGAGTCTTCTCCAGAGGGCTGAAACCCACAGCTCCTAGGACACAGGTACATGTCAATGTTGCTGCGCAGAGCTGGGTCTTTCTTAGATCCCCTCAGGCGTCTTGCGTCAGCAGTATCCGGGGTCGTATCTGTGTGACGAACAGACTGACTGGTTGATGAAGGAGGGGTATCTGTGTGACGAACAGACTGACCGGTTGATGAAGGAGGGATGCCTGTTAGCCGCTGGGTGGAACACATTCCAGGCTAAGGCCTTGATATGGATGCCTTGAGAGGACTCCTCTGCCCCCTTCTCGCTCTACTTCACCCCCCTCTCCTCCCCTCCCTGTGTTTTCTTTTTTTTTTTTTTACTCTTGCTCCGTCACTCCTAATTTGGCGTGATAAGAGGGGGAAGCTGTTGCATGAGACGACACACGTCTCTGCCCCCTGCGTGAGAAGCCTGGCACGCTCTCGCTCGCCCCTTGTGTGTCTTTCTCTTTTTTTCTTCTTTTTTTCTTTTCTTTGCATGACCATGTCCCTCCCTCTGTCACTCCTGGACCCCCACCTCACCACACCCCTCCCACCGCCCGGCCCACCACCCACCACCCACCACCCACCAGCACCCAAAGCCCTTTCACATCCTCGTTAGCCGGCGCGAAGCAGGTTTATTTTCATTGGCCAGCCGCCCGTGTGAAGGCCACATTCCCCCCCCCCCCCCCCCCCCCCCCAGGAGAGGGTCAGTTCAGGGGTGATGTTTAAATGGCAGCTGAGGGGGAGTGTGGCGGCATGGCTATGCTGTGTTGTCTGTGTGAATGTGTGTGTGCGTGTGCGTGCGTGTGCATGCCTGTGTGTGCGCACATGTTTGTGCGACGGGGGGGGGGGGGGGGGGGGGGGGCAAAGGCAGGTTAGGCTGAGCAGGTGTTGTGTGCGTATGTGTGTGTGTGTGCGTGCGTTTGCGTGTCCATGTGTGTACGTGCTTGTTTGTGTGTTTGTGTGGTGGGGGGTAAGTAGTGGGAGATGATTCACACACATGCACGCACACACATACACGCACGCACACACACACACACACACACACACACCCTGCTGTGCCTTGGCTCTGCGTGTATGAGCATGTGCGTGGTAATGGGTAGACATGTGTGCCTATGCGTGTTCCGAGCTGGTACAGCAGAGTATGTGTGTGTGTGTGTGTGTGTGTGTGTGTGTGTGTGTGTGACCTCCATTGCTTGGTCAATAGGAAATATGCCCTGCTATGTAACTGCTTTTGAAGAATGCCATGCGCGGGCAGGTCATTCAGAGTTTACGGCTTCCCCCGTGCCATGGCAGGTTGGCTGGCTGGATAGTCCATCAGTTCCCACCGATGTCATCGGACACACATGCTCACGCGAACACGCTAGCATGTCTGTGTGTCCGTTCCGCCCTGGCACGGCTCCTCCATTGTATTGCGAGTGATTGTGATCTACAGCACAGATGAACACAGGAAAATAGGATTCGCGTCCGGGCAAATTCCATAGGCTACCAGACATAAAACATCTTCATGTGTGGAGTATCTGTTAGCTCTTTAGGAGATCCATGTGAATGGATCTCCTGCTAGTGTACCCTCTACGAATGTCATGTGACATTATATTTCTATGTGATGAGTGTTGACGTCAACCGGCAAGATACATGTATTTATGTGCAATGGGGCAACAGGAAACTCCTCCGTCTTTAAAGACAACATGAAATGAAAACATGCTTTAAACCTTGTTAGCGAAACCAATAATAAACCCAGGTCAACTTGGGGCCTGATCTACCTGGAAAGTAAGCAGTAGGTAGTAATCCTTAGATATCCCATCACATTCAACCTAACCTGTCTTAATACCCTGCTGGACTTGGAAACATGGCACGCTATGGAAGATTTAAGATATGCTGTCAATGTCGTTTCACGCTATCTCTAACGGCGACCCTATGGTGCAGCAACCTGTTCATTGTCTTATCTTCCATCACTGGAAATCTCCAAACTACAGGAAAGGTCACAGTTGACGAAATACGTGACAATCCGAACTTTTTCTTTCACTCTGGGGAAAGAAAACGACATGAAGGTTAGGCAGCAATTGAGCACATGTGGACCTAATTCCCGGGACTGGGTTTCTTTGAGTTTGAGTTTCTAAGTCACTGGCTGTGTTGATTTTACTCTCCACAGTGTTTAGCAGACTATCATGGGCTCAGCACAACAGCACATTGGACAGGTTTCAAAAAGACACTATGAAGAAACAATGGGGAGCAGTTCGCTGGAGTTGTGTCAACATGCAAATTATACATGGGGAAGGCTGAGGGTTCGCTCGCACACGGACACAAACACACACACATATATACATATATATATGTGTGTGCGTGCACGTGTGTGTTCCTGTATGTTTGTGTGTGTGTGCATTTGTGTTCCTCTGTGTGTGTGCCTGCATGTATGTGCGTGTGCATTTGTGTTCCTCTATGTGTGTGTGCCTGCATGTATGTGCGTGTGTACTTGTCTGTTCTTCTATGTGTGTGTGTGTGTGTGCTTGTCTGTTCTTCTGTGTGTGTGTATGTGTGCTTGTCTGTTCTTCTGTGTGTGTGTGTGCATGCATGTGTGTGTGTGTGTGCATGCATGTGTGTGTGTGAGAGTGAGTGTGTCTGTGTGTATGTTCCTCTATGTGTGTGTGTGTGTGTGTGTGTGTGTGTGTGTGTGTGTGTGTGTGTGTGTGTGTGTGTGTGTGTGTGTGTGTGTGTGTGTGTGTGTGTGTGTGTGTGCGTGTGCGTGTGCGCGTGCGCGCGTTCATCAAGCAAAGGCGCCGGGCAGGGCACCCATCGCTGACATCACAGCCGTTAATCCCGCGAGTCAGAGGAGAGGCACGGCGTGCGGAGGAGAGGGATGGGAGCCACACATCAGGCAGGAGGTTGAGCAACACGCCAACAGCCCACACCGCGCATCGTCCAACAAGCACGGTCCACATTAACCTCTGCCACCGGCTCCGTCAATACGGCTGCCGGGCTGGAGCTGGGTGGGGGGCTTGTGGAGCTTCCTGCTGTTGGCTGGAGGGGAGGTGGCGAATGCGCTCACCCCGAGCCGGTCGGTGGAGGAGCGCTCCTCTTCCCCGGCGAGCGCAGCTTTGTGCAATTTCACACAATGTCCAGAGACACGTTATCCCTACTGATCCCGTGTTTGAGATCTCCCACTCCCACCCACCCACCCACACCACTCTGTGATTCATCACCCACACTTCATTCACACATCCAACACAAAGAAGAAAGAAAGAGAAAATGAACTTGATTTATTCACTGGGAATGAGCAGTCAACCACCATGAATGGCTGCGGTTTGTCCAATAAATGCACCCATATCTTTTGGGTGCCCAGAGCCCCGCGCACACATCGGACCCACATCTGTCCGATCACAAGAAAACAACCTTCCACGAATGACAAACGGAGGACATTAAAAAGGAGACATGACGACGAGGAACAAAGACCAAATAAAAAAGAATGCACGGTGAACACATAAAGAAACGACTCGCAGGAAACACACGATTACTGGCGGCCGCCGACGTCCCACTGCCGCTAACCCAAACACAAACACGCACATGCAAATATAGATCTTGATTAGGACTGGCATGAGAATGGACTGTTTCCTGAGCTCCCCCCCCCCCCCCCCCCACCCCCAGCGCCCTCCCCACGGAGGTCTGCGCTTGTTTATTTACATGGCAGAATGTGTTCTCACACCAGTACATTTTGTAATAGGGGTGGGAAGAAGGGGGAGCAGGCCAGGAGAGAGCAAACGGAAGCCAAAGCGACGTTTCTTTTCGCGTTTTTCTAGATTTCCTGGTCACCAAAGTGCATTACTCATAGGTGTGTGATAGGACTTCCTGTTCACCAAGCTGGAGCATGCGTATGAGTCTGTATATGTCTAGTACGATGAGGTGAAGCTAGTGCGCATGCTAATGATCGCTGAACAGGCGTCGATTCCAGTGCTGGCCCCTAGGAAATGTTTGCAGTGGCCAGGAGGAGCGAGTGTTAATGTCGGGGATTTCACTAAACACTGAGGAAATTCATGATCCACTTCAAAGATGACGGTTCCTGGATACTTTGGTGTTTGTTGGGGCTAATGCTTCAGTTGCATCTGATTGCGGGGGGGATGCCACTGCATGTGGCACACAAACTCAATCCCACACAAACACACGCACACAGGCACGCACACATGACACAAATACCATGCATTTGTGTGTCGACATACATTCATACAGAAACAGACACACATGACTGAGACCACACACACACACACACACACACACACACACACATCCCAGAGAGCTGTGCTTTTATTTTGTAAATAACATGACATGGACAAGAAAATAACATTATTCAACCATATTTTGTAAGTTACTGAAACAGCATGCTGTTGGATATATGTAATTCAGAATGTCTACAGGCCAGCTTGTAATATCATAATAATTGATGTATTTTCTCTGTAAGTTCGACAAAATACAGAATTCCCACGCGGTGAGGAGCGGAGATGAGTGCAGTGTTTAAACAGCAATTAAATGACTCAGTCCATTAAATGTGTTGTCGTTGTAGCAAGCCCTTCACCACTTCAACAAGTGTGAATTTTAACAGTCAAACAAAAGCCACTGGGAGACTAAATAGACCGTTTTAGATTGAAGCAATCAGCGCCTTAATTTCTTAACCATAAAGGCTTTATGTTTGAATCTTATTCAAATGAAAAAAAAAATTGTTTAGAAATGACAACAGGCAGGAAAGGGCCAGGCGATGATATGAGGTAACAGATGGACTGGAAACGTGTATCTTTGCTTTGAAAGGTTTATGGCTGATTAGGTTGGTGGTGAATACCTATGTGCTGAACTATTCAAAGAGGAAATATGCAGACTGGTAGAAGATAAAAATGATACAATTTGTTATAAAGTGTATGAGTGTAAGTGTAGTATATTCAACTGACTACCTTATTACCAGACCCATGTAGGACTGTGATTTGTATTACTATATATAGGTACCATAATGGTAGTTAAAGACAATTGTATTATTTAGCACACTGTGTGTGTGTGTGTGTGTTTTACGTGTTATTTTCTGGATTGACAATTTAGTAAGTTATCAGTTTTAAAAAGAGAAAGAAAGAAATAGTTTGCAGTGAATCAAACCAAATAGCAACTATTGTCAAATACATTCTCTTTTCAATCAAGCATTGAAATATCACCAAAAATTGTGCAACTGAAGGTCAAACCTTTACATGCAAGATAACCCCTTCACCACCCCAAAGTCTCCACGACCACCACGGTTTTCTGTCATCCCTTCCCTCTTCATCATCATTCACATCACCTTCCTTCCTCGTATCTCTGCTTCCACAATGATGACGATCATCTCAGTCAAGTACCACGCCTATATGTTGTTTAGGACACCTGGTTAGATTACACCCAGATTACAACAAGCCGTTGAGAAAGTCAATCCACTCAAGAGTCCGTAACCTGAAAGTACCTTGGTTTTTAAGTTTTTCTTTCCGTGTAATGCTTCCCGTTGTAGGAAGAGGCCTCGTTCCGTGCCGACCGCAAGAGTAACGCTGTTTTACCCTGACACGCCGCACAACCGCCGATCGTAAATCTACGCTTTTAAATACGGACCCTCGAATCAATCAGCGCGGAATCGTGCGTCCGGTTCATACCGGTGACATGCACGCAGACGGGGTTACCACGCAGGTGTCGCGGCAGCGAGACTTATGGCCGCCGCTCCCCCTTCCACCCCCTCTCGCAGTCACGCAAACGCTGCCCCGTGGCTGGACCTCGGCCAGCTTTTACTGCAGACAGCCGGGGGAAACCAGACTGCTGCCAAGGACCGGAGTCCACATCAATTTCACAAGCAAACTTACTAGGAAATAAATCATTTCAAAGTCGTGAAAAGGTGAAGGGTGTGTGTGTGTGTGTGTGTGTGTGGGTGGGGGGGGGGGGGGGGGGGGGGGGGGGGGGGCACTCTCAGAACTTTACAAACGCCCCCCCCCAAAAAGGTATCACATAAAACATCTTTAGACATGCTTATGTTTCTTTCAAAATGATCCTTTGAGATCAAAGGGTTTGGCTAACAAGCCTCTTTCTCGCCGCACCACGTAGGCCTACAGATAGTTCATTTATTTAACCAACTTGTGGGATCATTTAAGTGACCCACCTATAAATGCCAACTGAATCCACTCTTTAACTGCCTGGCCAATCATATTTTCCCCAGATGCATGAACTGAAAATGTGGCTTTACATGGCATCCGAGATCGGCAATTTAGCGTTTACAAGGCAGCTCTATGGATTCAAATACACGCCAGTCTGAGTCCTCCATATGCTCACCTGAAATACGTCTACCATAAAAGCATTCCTATTCACACACCTTGGCTGTAAAGAGAAACGGTCCAAGTCACTGAAATGATCCAGGTTAACGTGAAATACTAATGATGGCTATACTCTGCAGCCTCAAAAGAGCCATTCAGCTGATCACCAGTCGCATTTTTCCACCACATAACACACACTCCTTTTACAGAAACGTGTTCCGCTATGCTACTCTGAGTAGATCTGTGGAGAAGAAGACTTTGCGTCTAAGAAGAGACGGTGTAAAAATAGTGTGGAAACAATTCTCGGGTGTTGATCCAAGCCACTGAACATCCGCTTCAAAGTCTTGGATAGAGTGTCATTCAAAATGCTTCCTCAACTTTCATCTTAAGTGTCTACAGTTCACAATGTAGAGACTTTATTGCGCACACATTTTTTTAACTCTGTGTGTAACCAGTGCCATTTTCAAACTATTCAACAACAGCAAACGTGCAGGCCTTCATTCCTGCATCATCTTCAATTGGGCGTGATTGAGACTGGCATGTTATTACAGACTACACAATTATGAGTTATTATAGAGGTTCACAAGACATAATGTTCATTCCTACACACCACATGTATGTTTGGCTAAAAGTTTCCTTGAAACTATTAAACTAAATCATAATCTATTGATAGCACATTATGGATCCTGTAAACATTCATGGGCCTTGAATGCATGATCAGAAACATCATCCTAGTTTCCATAGTAATCAGTCTATATGAAAGCCCCAGTGTGGCAAAATTAGGGAGTTTGCACGCACACGCACACACACAGGCTTCCCCCAAAGAAGCCAGCTATGCCTTCTTTTGGGGGGAGGGGGGCAATACAAATCAGATGTGTGTATGGCAGTAATTATCCTAGTCCTTGGCTGGCACGCTGTGGTCATTTAGAAGATTAATCAGTCATAGATAAATAAACAGTCTCTGCTCTCTCTGGATGTCATTCAGCAGTCTTAGCTGAGTTCTTCATAAGGGAAGACTTCTATTTTGGGAAGGTCATCCAACAAAATACTTCACACGTCAAATGTGTTTCCACAGGATTTAATTCAGCATAATTTCAAGTCACACAAAAACAAATTGCTGATAAATCTATTAAATAGTCTGCCGTGTCAATCAAGGAAAGCAAATCGACTAAGAAACCTATATGGAGTGAAATTATACACATATATACGACAAGGCTTAAAACGTTGTAAATGCTCTTATATAACTATAGCTGCTTTTTTTTTTAATTACATTCTTCGTATCTGACAAACCAATCACATTTAATTGCAGGCTGCAATGCGCGGTAAGCTATGCCGTCACGCGTTCTCGCGATAGGTAACTATGAGCTCAATTCTAGTCAGCCCGCTGAAGTTCTGCTCAATGAATCCAGCTCTTGGTAGGGCAGCAGTTAATTATCTACAGGCACGCAAAGCGCAAGCGAGCCCCAGCGCCAGTACTGATGTGTGTTGAAGTGTTTCCTTCCCAGCACACTCACCACGCGCCCTATCTTCTCGACAACGTGCCAACCACATCCGCCGTGCAGCAGGGAAATGTGTTGCTCATCTATAACATGCAATTCGTAACATCGTTTATATGGTGGGACTTTGTTTCAGTTTAAGTCATCCATTTGTTTTGAATGAATCACAAAATTCTTCTCATTGTTTCAGTCAATCAGCGGCGGGGCTTCTTCCCCACCACACACATTATTCATATCGTCCCTATGTAAGTGTGTGTGTGTATGCCTGCCACTTACTCATGTATATTTTACTTAATGAGGTTTAACCAGTTCAAACCCCACTGTCCACCTCACTCCAGAGAAGTAGGAAGTGCAGAAGACCTTTAGTTGATAGGTGTTTGTGTTTTTTTGTTACTTCAATTGCTTGTGAATCTACCTCCCCATTTACGACTCAACACTACCCCCTTGCGTCACCTAGTTACATTTCATCTTAAATTTCGCCATAGACCTCTTCAACCGTGATGCTCGGGTTTGTGTTTGTAGATACACACAGCCCTGGGTCCACCTCAATAAATCTCGCTGTTTTTCCAAAAGTAGATGAACAGGAAGAAACCTGAAACAGAACAGAGTCACAAATAAAAAACGCTCCACGAACGCCAGGGGTTGTTGATTGAAAGCGGTTTGCTCTGAGTCATTTTAAAGGACCCAATATGACACATGTTTCATAGAGATGCACTATTGATCGGGCATTGGGGATTTGTAACAGCGAACTCCGTTCTGAGGATGGAGTTCGGTGATCTCTCATGAAACCTTCCCAGCAGAGAAGCTCGCTGAGGTGGCGAGGCCAAACATCGCCGAGACCAACGACGACAAGCTGCCCGTGAACCGTCTGAAACAATATAATAATTAAAACGTTTCTTTTTTTAAACACGACAACCACAATACCTTAGGCCTACACCACGAATACATGCTGCTTCTTGTTGTTGTTATGTCGATATAACTACTTTGAAATGACATGCACATGTTTTGAGGGCCTGCTTTGTTGCTGCTGTACTCACGCAGCTGCTTGGGCACTGATGACCCCGTCTTCATTCTCTTCGAGGGGTTCCAAGTGTAAAGGTTTGCTGCACAACACGCAGGCCCTCGGTCCATCAGAGCTGATGGTCGGGACGCACTGGTTGAAGTACTGAACTGTTGTACAGGTAACACACAAGTAACACGAACCCATAGTATTCACTATATAGAGCACATCTCGAGGAAAACCCTTTACACCAGTTTGGTTGAATTGACATACAAGGATCCAATTTGCCATCATAAAGTATATTACAGTTGGTATTGTTTGTCATGCTCTACTTACACACTGAGTGTAAAGGAATATCCACTGGTCACGTGGGGGGGGGGGAGGGGGGGGGAGGTAATGCATGACGCAAGTCAATGCTAAGCACAACCTTTCTGCATGGACATGGAAATGATTCCTGGGCAATTTATTTTAACATGCACATCAAGGTTGACAAATTATAATTGAATAAAGTGTACAAAATATATATGATCTCAATAATAGCATGATCCATTAAGTGAATAGATAGAGGAATTACCTTTGCACGGCGATACATTATAGAGTCGATGTTTTCTTAGATCTATTCTCCAAGTCTGTATACCTAACGTGTTTTAAATCATTTAGTTAGACGTACAATCGCATAAAGTAACGTGACATTGTTACAATTTATATGCCAAAACATTTATTTTTATTACCGCCGTTTGAGCAGCTGTGGTCGTCAGGAATATCTTAAATAAAACCAAAACAGAGATCTAGTTTTAGGAGTGTAAAATAGAAATGCACCAAAAGGGGGCATTATATTCTCTCGCAAGATCCCTCGGTGGTGCCTTTGTTTGAAGCTTGCGTCTGACAAAGTTAGATACAGCATATACGTAAGTCACGTTTTGGCCTTGGCTAAATCTAAAAGTGACATGTTGTTGGCATGTAGCGAATTGCTTCAGAGTGCGGATGAATGTTAACCATCATATTTTGTTTCCAAAATAAAATTGGGGTAACAGGTAGCGGTGGTCTAAAACATTCAACCAAATGCAAACATGATCAATGACAGCAATTGCATAATCCGCCTTGGTTGTTCATTATTGTAAACAATGATTTGTTAAAAAAAAAGAAGAAGAAAAAAGTGTTATCTATTGGTGGCATGTCTTTTCTGACAGACAAAATACAGAGACGGATAGCTGAGATATGAGACCAAATATAGGTATAGCTTACCGCTGCATTCTTCTTGCTGACACGACCCTTGCTGCTGATTTACAATGAGTTGTGTTGCGTCACACGACACATACTTGCCTGTATGAAGCATTCAAAAGTGTCAAATTAAAAGTCACTCGATACCTCATTTAATAGTATTCTCTTGTAGCAAACTCCACTACTACACTCCACCTAGGTGACTTTCCTTGGGATCCTCCAGACAATTGGACACAGGGTGGTGATGTTGAAAGACCGGTTTATCGCAAAGGTTGAGTACGATGGTGCATGCAGCTGGTGCTCCATGCTGACATGTAGGAGAGCTCTTCCTGAGTGTGTGCGGTGATGGCTGGTTTAACCTGTGCACATTGATTGCTCAATGTGCAACAGGTGTGCAGCCTTGCCCAGCTCTAGACTCCAATCAGTCTGACTTGGGCCAGGTGAGGCTGCTTAAACCAGCCATCATCCACACACACTCCCACATCTCTATTTCCAAAGTTGATAACCATACATACTTTCAATGATGAAAGGCTTAGAATTTTACCATAAGCCATAAAACACATGAAGGTTAATTGTGAACTTGTAAAAACATTTCAGCTTGTTATACTTACACGTCTTGCAGATTCCTGGTAGGATTTGATCATTAAATAAAAACCCAACCATCACCACGATGATGCGTTGCTTTTCCTCCATTGCAAACGGTGATCTGAGGAGAGGCGACAACATAAGCTCGCACTTCAAATAACATCTTATAGTACGTCCCTGAAATAAAAAAGAACGTGATTTTGCATTGCAAATGAACTCTTCTCTGTGCCTACTCTCTCCGTGTGGGCATTTCCTTTGACTCTCCCGTCAAAAGCGTGCCTGGAGAGTCATTTGAGGCCCGCACATAGATAAGGAGATTTGAAAATATAGATAATACTAGGCCTGAATTCACATCACAAGATGATTTGCAGTTGGTCCAAAATGTATTAATTTCAATGTATTTTTCGTATAATACAGCAAAAACCCATTTTATCTTATTAATACAACCAGAAATGGTTTCTTACTACCATAGATCATATGGTCTCTCGTGCCTTCCTCAACGTGAGGTGGTTATACTGCTAACCCAAAAGACACGGATGCAGAAAACGTCACGTGTGTGTGTGTGTGTGTGTGCAATGCTGTTGCTTCCTTCTGTCCATGGATGACCAGGACAATATTGCTGAAAAAGGCTGGGGTGTCTCCAGTAGCCATTCCATGTGACCTGATAGGTGCGATTCGTCAGGTGGGATGTGAACCAGGATAGTTCAGAGTCAGCAATGCCGAGTTCAGCGAGAGTGGTGGGGAGGATCTGGTGGTTCACGGTGTCAAACGCCGCGGACAGGTCGAGGAGAATGAGAACTGATACATAGCCCCATGACATATGAAGACTATATCTCTTGGTGGTTTTTACACTATTTGTGAGCTTTAGGAGCTAATCTGTCACTGTTCCCTGGGTTGAACTTTGAGCAGGACATGGACACCCTGACCACTCATTTAGCCATGCAGAAAGATCTCAGCACAAGACAGGGCAGGGCATGGCATTTCAAGCCACAGTGACCCTCTCAACCTATGTTCGAAAATGTGTTCACACTGCCCCCTAGCGAAATCAAAAAGGTATTGCATGTTAATTCATGGAAATGTTTAGATTAATTGATGGCCTGGTTTGTTTATAACTGTAGAACATATTTGTATATAGAATTTACATAAAAAATGGACGTCACTTGTGTGTGTGTGTGTGTGTGTGTGTGTGTGTGTGTGTGTGTGTGTGTGTGTGCAATGCTGTTGCTTCCTTCTGTCCATGGATGACCAGGACAATATTGCTGAAAAAGGCTGGGGTGTCTCCAGTAGCCATTCCATGTGACCTGATAGGTGCGATTCGTCAGGTGGGATGTGAACCAGGATAGTTCAGAGTCAGCAATGCCGAGTTCAGCGAGAGTGGTGGGGAGGATCTGGTGGTTCACGGTGTCAAACGCCGCGGACAGGTCGAGGAGAATGAGAACTGATACATAGCCCCATGACATATGAAGACTATATCTCTTGGTGGTTTTTACACTATTTGTGAGCTTTCGGAGCTAATCTGTCACTGTTCCCTGGGTTGAACTTTGAGCAGGACATGGACACCCTGACCACTCATGACCACTCATAAAAAATACTGTTATTTATATCGCAATTAATATGACATTAATAAAACCATTATTATTATTAGTAGTGTAGTAGTATTATTAATATTATTATAGTAAGCAGGAGGCATTTGTCCCGACCTAAAGCCCTGTTTTACTTGGCAATATGTCACTTTATGTTAGTAATATCAGCTCTGAAGAAAGTTCTAGACTGCCCTGAGTCCCACCTTCCAAGAAGGATCTATATCTCAGGTAAAAAAACGTAATGAATAAACCCTGACAAGAGAGCAAACAAAGACAAACAGCAGCACAAGCTTGGGCTCCCAGGCTCCTGCCACTCTGTGGTTGTTAACATGTTGATAATGTCATTAGAGCCTGCTTGATAGCCTGCTAAAGCAATTAGTCCCCTAACCGGCAGCACTAAACACATTTAAGACCTTTTCATAGTCTGGATAGGGCCTAGGCAGGTTCATTGATGGATATTTTATCGACAGTTTGAAGTTAACTCAACCTATCGATCCACACATCCCCCCCCCCCCCCTTCCATGATGATGTCATATTTTCCTCTCAATACTAGCTTGTTGCTAACAATGCATCATTTGGGCAGGTTAGAGGATACACGGTTAGCCCTCTATTAAGTGGTCAACTGTCTGGTTGCAAGAATTACAACCTGAAAGCATTTGAAAGCACAGTTGGTACCAGTGATGCTTAACTGGGATTCTTAATTGATGAGGGCTTTTTTTAATTGATGGCTGCATTCCAGTTCGAAACGTTGTTTGCATGGGAGTGACTTCCCTGTGATTTACAACCAGAGCAGAGGGGACTGAACAACAGCATTAGCACTCATTTGTCTTCGGTCGTTGTTTTTTTTTACCAGCCACCTCGTGTGTCGATTTATGCACAGGTCTTCTAGCATAAAGCCGGGGGATCAGTGGCGGTCTTGCAGATTAATATTTGATGGGCCTTAATGGAGTCTTTGGCCCCTCGCTTGCGTGCTCTTCTCCCCACTTTGAGGAACAGACGGGACCCAGCTGGAAGTGGTGATTCCCTGGTAAATCTGGCACTACTTTTCTTTTATCACCATCAATACCAACCACAACAACTGTTGTGGTATCATCTAGTCATGGCAGTTGGTGTGTGTGTGTGTGTGTGCGCGTGTGTGCGCGCGCGCGCGTGTGTGTGTGTGTGTGTGCCTGTGTGTGTGTGTGTGGTTAGCCGTAACAACTACCAGATGGACAACTGTTGGCGCTGCTGAAGTTCCATGGCAGGTCCATGGTGTACCATACCAAACACCGCTTCTGTTACCCGTCCCCTAAATAACACCCTGCCACCCTTGCTGCCAGTGGGACTATTCCGGGACAACAGGCAGGGGAACCTTTTGAAACAGCACACACACACACGGATTGGCCTTCATGTCATTGCAAAAGGGGTTAAGAGGGGTGCAAAAGTGTGGTTAAGATGGGGTGGGTGTGGGACCTAGGCCAGATGATCACGTGACATCTGTGACACAAGCGGTCAGTTTCTGGTTACACCTGTGGTCACCTGATCATATCATAGTCTACAGCTTCATGTCTTTTTTCTTTTTAAGTATGTACTGTGCGTATTGACCAATGTCTCTGATAATCGTGCTGAGAAGATTAAGCTCATCCCTGAAGACATACAGGACCCTGGTCTGACAGTCCAATTGGGAAAGTGACTGTGAGGTGGAGCAGCCATACATCAACCAAATGACCTCATGCTCACACACACACACACACACACACACACACACACACACACACACCACCCGTCCAAACACATGCCAGCCTGATTGAGGACGACCTTGCAACTGCTGCTGTTGACAAACTATTGAAAAAATGATCTTACAGTTAATTAAAGTGCTTAAGATTGTTGAGGGTGTGGGGCGAACACACAAAGCAGGAGTGTGTGTGTGTGTGTGGGTGGGTGGGTGTGTGTGTGTTTGTGTGGGTGGGTGGGTGAGGGTGTGTGTGTGTGTGTGTGTGTGTGTGTGTTTGTGTGTGTGTGATAGTGTTGGTGGGTGTGTGTGTGTGTGTGTGTGTGTGTGTGTGTGTGTGTGTGTGTGATAGTGTGGGTGGGTGGGTGGGTGTGTTTGTGTGGGTGGGTGGGTGAGGGTGTGTGTGTGTGCGTGTTAAAAGGGCTTGTCTACTGACTGGATGACATTTTGAGGAATAATCTCTAACGTACACATTTTTTGCACCATGGTGATCAGCGGTTGTGTGTGTTTTTGATCTGTGAATACTTAACACAGATAGTATTTACAGAAAGCAACACACATATTATTTACCCACCACTATTGCAATGTGCCTTTAGCTTTAAAAACTGTGTCTACCTTTGAATTGAATATCGTTGTGTGGTTGGTATTAATGCTCATCTATTTTCATACTTGAAAATATTAGTATCATTTCATGCTACGGAATTAAGGAAGGATGTGCAGTATATTGTACAGCAGTTCCCATGGGGGGTTGGCGGGGAGGGGGTTCTTAGCCCTGCACTTTGCTCACACCCGCGTACACGCAGCACTTTACGTACCCATGATTGATGTGGTGGTGGGGGGAGCTCACTGATTGCCTCATTGGCTCGAGGTGAAAACCTGATCAGCATTTGGCAGAAATAGTTCACATCGCGAGTGTGAATCATTTTGATGCAACCCCGCTTCCTTTTCAGGTTACATATCCGTGACCACAGCACTGTCAGGTTGCAGTCAGCCGAAACTTCAGGTCTGATAGGAAAGCAACAGTGAAATGAAGAGGAAACCAAAAAATGTATTCACTCTGGGGAGCGTTGAACAACAACAAGCAAGGCAAGAACAAAACAAGGCAAGGAGGTCAAATTTCACCTGTTAATTTTTCATTGCATCTCTTTTACAAGGTCACAGGATGGCACCTTTTACTGGTCAACGCTTCATCTGTCTGGCCTTTAGCAAAAAAACATCAGGTCAGGAATACAGTGCAGCGATCTGCACTGGCACATTGTCTTGGTTCATAAAGGTTCAAAGCTTGGGAATCGGGCGCGGCAGCGGAGATTCTCTTGCTATAGCATTATTTATCCCAGGCATTATATCACAATCTTTATCATGAACCGAAAGCGTATATCTAGGACATGGTTTTAGACATTTATATTGAATATTTATGTCTTTCAAGTGGCAGTCAACATCAGAAAGATATCATCATTGCTATATTTATCCTTGGTGTACTGATATGATATCAAACTTAACTTGTGTTATGTATGTAGGGGACGGGTAACAGAAGCGGTGTTTGGTATGGTACACCATGGACCTGCCATGGAACTTCAGCAGCGCCAACAGTTGTCCATCTGGTAGTTGTTACGGCTAACCACAAACACACACACACACACACACACACACACACACACACACACACACACATACGCACACACATGCACACACACCAACTGCCATGACTAAATTATATCAAAACAGTTGTTGTGGTTGGTATTGTTGGTGGGGAAAAAAAGAGGTTTAAACAAAAACGAATCCACGCAACCTTACCCCTAGACTATAAATGCACCTTAGCCCTCGGATCAACACAACGATCTTATGATACAAACTGCAGCCAATCTCTCATAATTCACTCGAAGATGCAAGGAGGCTGACAGTTGAACAAGGTGCCATGTGAGAGAATAGGGAGAGAGGTGGGGATGTGGGGGGTGGGGGGTGGGAGGTTAATCCCCGGGGTTTATGGGGGAAAACATGATGGATCAGCTCGAGAGAGATCACACTCAGGTGCCAAATGAGCCCCTTGTGTGGGCCCAGGAGTCGCCAATCACTGATCAACATCACAAAAGAAGTGTGAGCTGGCTGGATGAGGGCACCAGGGGTGTGAAACAGCTGAGGAATGAAGGGAGAAGAATACAGGAAGGGGTGGTCTGCTGAGAGACTGCTGTCGGGGTGGGGGGCGGGGGGTGCATAGATAAACACATCGAGGAGGTTCAACTGAGCTGTTTGCTTTAGACAGGGCCATTAGGTAAAGTCGCTTCTGTGTGTCATTCTGTCATTTCATTTTCTGGGCTGTAATGGCAACTGTACTGTCTGCTGTCAATTGTATTACATTTCTAATCGCAAAAGTGATCCTATGCGATCCTCAGCGAGAGTGTTTTCTAAACATGAGAAAATAAAATCGATAATTTGCTGATGTATAGGTATCAAACTATACACTATATACCACTTTTAAAAACAGCTCTGACTTTCCCTATAAGTCACATTGGAAATAGCTTTTGTTTTCCAATACTATATTATATTATATATATATTATATATATACTCTGCTATACATGTCTTACCATACCATCTAGTCATGTGACCACTTTCTTGTATAACGCAATGATTAAATCCAGTAAAAGTACTGAATAACTCATCTGAGAAATCCCAGACAGTATTGAGTCTTGTTTCCCAATATCAATACTATTAGAATAGGATCCCCCAGCTCTATTTGAACTTCCTTCTCTAAGAAGGTTAATTTGATATGCATGTGTTGAATATTGTTTGTGTGACACACTACAGAGAGTGGGGAGGATTGTTCAAACCGTTACTGGAACAGCACAGTCCGTGCATGACATTTACATTAAACGCTGCCTCTGTAAAACACGCACTACATGCAACAATATTCCCACTGCAATGCAGTGTTCCCTTTTCTGCTCTGTCAAACCACACCAAATACACATAGAGACTACAGAAGGTTTCTAAACCCTTATTTGTTATTTGTACAGGAAACTGCTTACTGGTCTCTCTCTGGGTGCTTATGTTTATTGCAATTATTTATTTGTCTATAGAGGAGGCAAGCAATGACACTTCATTTGAAAATTGAAACCGAGATGCAACATCGCTGTAAGCACCAGACCCACAGCACTCCCCCCAATTGCGCACGATGGATGGCTTTTCAACAACAAAAACGCTGGACCACAGCAGACTCCCAGTCTGTCTTTGTCTCTCTCTCTCTCTCTCTCTCGCCATAGCTGCTGGGTGAGTCAGAAGGGCAGACGAAGAAGAGGGTGACCTCACTGGGCGACGGCCGCAGATCGGCTTTCATCAGCAAGCAAGGATTTCATCATCGTTCACGCACAGTTGGGGTGGGGGGGGGGGGGTAGTGTTACAAATATATGTGTCAGTACATACCTCCAGGCGATCAGACTATATGTTTTGTTTCCTTCGGTATCGGCTGGGTTCTTTATAAACCGTGTCACACGAGTGCTTTGTTTTCTTCTATGGAGACGGCTGTGTTAATAAGCCCAGTCATTGACTGGTGATGTGCTACTGCTGTCATTCAGGACTCACATGAGAGTGACATCATGACTCTGTGTTTAAGGGGTTATTGCAGTGGTTGCCAACCTTCTTTCGGCCATTTATAGCTCTGAAATCCTAACTTCAACTTTTGTGCACCTGCTTCCAAATTATTGAAGCCCAATCAACATCAGCCGGTAATATCAATGTCCCGGCGAACGTAAAGGCATCGCTCTACACCACACACTGAGTCATTGGTAGTAGTTTGCTCGTGGCCATGAATGAGTCAGTTCATATAAACGTCTATGAGACCTGGTTAGCTGTGTGAAAGATTGGTAGCTGAAATGGATCCTCAAATATATTGTCCTGTTAAATCATCTGCATGGAAACCGCCACCAATTATACACAACATAAGCCTTCAATGGCGACCCCAATCACAGTTCAAATATGATTAATTTGGCTTCTGCACAAAATCGTTTCCGACGACGACAAAACAACTTGAGGTTGCAGTGTGCAGGTAGCAGTTCACACTTGTTAAATGCCAGTGAAGCAAAGGTCAGAGTGGGATGGATGGTGTCATGGTTCGACACCCCCCTCCCTATTCACCAACCTCTGCGCTCCCCCGGTGAGGTAAGCTAAAAATAGACATGACAGTTTGACTTTAAAGCCACCCCCTTTGTCTGCCGGTGATGTCATCAGTGTTGGGCCGCTCTCCAGCCGCAGGTGTCCGGGGCCCAGGGCCCCCCTACGGTGACCAGGAGGTTCCCAGAGTCAGCACATTAGCCTCTCAAAGGAGCAGATTAGCCAGGCGTGAGTGTGTGTGTGTGTGTGTGTGTGTGTGTGTGTGTGTGGGGGGGGGGGGGGGATATGGGGGATGCATCTGGTTCCCAGCAGCTCCACCTCCACTTGACAACCTTTTACTTCTTCACTAATGCAACGGGTTCATCCACTCCAAGTTGTTATTCACTGCGGCATGTCTTCTGTTGTGTTCGTCAGATGCCGCTAGCGCCGGTTTTCTGTTATGTTTTAAAAAAAGAAATGAAGATAATTGTCAGAGGTTGTTAGCTGTACATTAGCACATGCATGGGAGACCTATGGTTCACCCTGCATTATACACATTGTAGACCAGAAGAAGCAAAAATGAACAAATTGCCTGAGGGGGAAAGGTCATGAATATAACAGAGTTGTTGAAAAGTTACAGGTGTCTCTTTTCTTTGTCCAGTTGGATAAAAATCAGCAAGTATGACCCAACGCAGAGTTCACACAGCGCTCTGCCAGCACGGAGGCTAGAGGGGGGGAGACAGAGAGAGAAACTTCACAGCGCATTTGCCTGGTTTGAGAAATCAATAAAGCTGCTTTCATGTGAACGAGCTTGAGAAAGGATGACCCAGAACCGCTCACACAGGTTCATTAGCGGCCCTCATATAGCCGCTGTGCTCGCTGTACTCCAGCCGAGAAGAGGAGGCGGCACGTGGTTGCCTATGGGCAAAGTGAAAGGGCAAGAAGAAGAAAAACAATCCCCTGTTCATAGTGTTCATCGTGAATCCATATCGGCACAATACCTCCGTATGCCAAACGGGACCACGGCCATAAAATATTCATGTTATTGCATATGCTGAATCCTCTTTAGTCATTAATATTTAACATTTGAGCCACATTGGGGGCTTTACACTATATAACTATAGTAATTTCTCTGATACGAGAACACCGGGGACACAGTAAGTGCACTCCTGACCCCCTCTTTTCCGCTTGATTATCAGACAGTTTCAATCAATAAATCTGAGTTTTTGAAAAGGAGAGGCGAGAAAGACAAGGCATTTCAGTCCAGCGATGAAGGGCTGCAGAAATCAAACACAACAGCAACCTTGGCGGCCACCTGCCTCGATGAAAGATGAAACATCAAAGAGAAAGAAGCCCCGCCCGTCCGGAGGCAAAGTATTGATTTAGAGCCACTGGAGGAGATGTGTGAAGAGTTCAGGTGCATAGGAGCCCCGTGGATTGTAGATCTAGGCGTCTATCTGTAGTGTCCTATACCTCTGCTTGGACAGATGTTGGAGAGGGTTATGTGGAGGTAAAGGTTAGAGGTTCAAGGCCCCCCCCACCCCCAGCAACAGTGAAAGTATGTTGAGTGACGGTCTTCAAGGTGGTGAACATGTTCCTCCTTTGAGTTCATCACAACTCAAATCAAATGCGGAGCCAGGGTAATAAATGGCCATAGAGTGCATCCTTCCTCTAAGTAGTACAAACAAATGCTTGAAAAGGGGGGGGGGGAAGCAAAACGTTGGCTGATACAGTGGAAGTAATCTAGAGAACGCAGGCGGTCTAATTCCTATTATCTACTTTCTATTCATCCTCTTCAAAGGTGACCCTTCCCCTCAATTAATAATTGACTTGTTATAACCCATCCCTCTTTTTGTGGCGCTTTGAAGTGAGCCTAGTTTTTTTGGTAGCATCAGTGCCATATTGATCACCGGCGAGATAACATCATTATCAAAGGGATTCCGCTTTGGCCATTCAACACATGGCCACCTCATCCTCCTGGAATGTGGTCAGGCGCAGATTATCCCTCTTCTGCCTCTCTCTCCTATCCCTCTCTCTCTCCCTCTCGTGCTCTCTCCCCCCCCCCCCTGTCTCTCTATTGCTCTCTGCCCCCCCCCCTCCCCTCCGCCCACATCGTCTCCTTTGTATCTCCTCCTTTTGAATCCTTCTGGCTTTAAGTGCTGAATATTCAAGTTACAATTTCAACAAAAGACAGGAGACACAACAAATTGACAAACACCCAGGCATGACATCACCTGAGGAGCAGGAAGGAGAGAGAGAGAGAGAGAGAGAGAGAGAGAGAGAGAGAGAGAGAGAGAGAGAGAGAGAGAGAGAGAGAGAGAGAGAGAGGGGGGGGGAGAGAGAGAGAGAGAAAGGGAGCGAGGGAGGGAGGGAGAGAGGGGATGAGTTCAGCAGGAAGGCATGCTGCCAAACAGGGGAGTTCCGCCATTGAAGTGGTTACTGTATTGCCACGAGAGGCAGAGAAAAGCATGGCAACTATCCATTAGCTGCCAGAGACCATGCACTGGCTGTACATCACAATGGACAGTGATGTCATTCATAGTGCTTGTTATGGTTCACTTGAGATGCTTGTTGTCTGACAAAGAAAATATATCCCTGACATAATGGCAACAATTTAAATTACAGTTAGTGGAGATCTGGTCATGCCTTCCAGTTAATGTTTTGTTCTCTTTCTGTTTCTGTTGTTTGAAGGTTTCTGTTGTTGATTATGATTTATGGGTATGGCATGCTAATAGCTCATTATCGGCTGATTATTATACCACAGCAACAACAAACAACAGCATTAGGTAGAACAACACAAGATGATTAGTTTGGCACAACACCACGAACCAGTGGAAAGGATCAATTGATAAGATTTGTGTAATCCATCCATCACGGCACACAGCTGATACCAGTGTTAATACTGGAGACACCCAAATACAAATCATACATTTAAATCCCATAATAATTCTTGCCGTGAAGACCAAGGCATCGATTCGTTATACGACACCCACAGCGCAATCGTCCGGAGCACTTAAAAAACAAAACCCGGAGCACAATTATCATGAGCGTAGCCTATTTATCTGTGCTACATAATGGCATTTGTCTAGCCCCCCCCCCCCCCCCCCCCCCGCCCCATCACCACTATAGAAAATACATAACCCATTTTCATGGGGAAAACACTAAGAGGCCATTAGCGGCGGCGGTGGTGTGAAAGCCAGGCGTCTCTCCCATCCTTGAGACCTCATAGCTGGGGAACTGGGTGCACGCGTCTGGCTCGCGTTCTCCCAGGCCGCTACTGCTACCGCCGCTGCCGGTCGCGTAGGACTTGACGTCCAGACTGATTGACAGCCACTTTTGGGTTTCCATGGATTAGGGAATCTGACTTCATCATCTGTGCCCATGAGAGGGGGGGGGGGGGGGGGGGGGGTGGGGTTTACATAACGCTGCTGCGGGTCACTCCAACCCACGTGACCTTTGCGGCCGCCATCGAGTCCTTCCCCAGCCCAGAGGCCCAGACAGTGGACGGAATGACCCCACCCCCCCCCCCCCCCCATCCAAGTCCCCGTCCTGGAACACATGGGTGCACCGTACACACACACACACACACACACACACACACACGCTTGGACTCACACACAAACACACACACACACACATTTGTACTCTATTACATAGTTACAAAACCAAACACAGACAGACACACATGCGATCACAAACCTGATACACTTTCACGTCCTCCCGGCTGGTGTAAATATTTAATGGGATATACATTAAGGAGTATTTGTGGGCCGATACATGATGTTCCCTCGCAGCTAATATTTCAGCAGACTGCGAATCAGATCGGGATTGAATGATTGATTTTCTATCAGCCTGCTCTTCTGGAATCAATAATTCAGGGCTTATACCTTGTGACACGCACACAATTGGTATATTCCATTACTATACAGTGGCTCACTGAGTCTCCATCACTGGTCATCATAACACAGCCATTGTTTGAGTGTATTGGATCTCAGATGAAGGTGTGTGTGTGTGTGTGTGTGTGTGTGTGTGTGTGTGGTGTGTGTGTGTGTGTGGGGGGGGGCATGCACGTACTGTATATGCATGTGTGCATGTACGTGTGTTTTTCAGTGTGCTTGGGCTAACGTCACATTGTGTTCTTGCACATGGGCAGGGCAGACTTTCTCTGGTGACCGCCTGTGATGAGAAATGAGAGAAGGTGATGTCTGAGGTCACTCTCTGATTACCTGTCTTTACAAAGGGTCAAATTACTGTGAAATGTGTTGTTTACACTTCCAGCTTTCTGGTTTTGGGCTCTGAATCAGCTAGAGGCAGAGACTGACAGATAGACGTGAACGTTTTGGTTTGCCTTCTTAGTTAAGACCAGATAAGATCAGAAGCTATATTGATGCCTGAGGGAAAGTTTTGCTTTCACAGAGAAGCACTGGGCAGAGAGGGAATTTATGTACAAATATAAGAATACATTTCTAAGTAACGGTTAAAAATTAGGAAAAAAAATATGAATTGGTAAAAAACGATTGTTTGTATGTGGCAGGTAGGCAGATAAAAGATAAATGTGTTACTATTAAAATAATTTATGAATAAAATGATGTGGGGCAGAATTGTTTTTATAGGTCCCAGTATGATAATATGTCAAAGTAATACCAGTAATAGTTGTAGTATAAAACAATATATTATAATTGTAATCACATTTAATACTATGTAATAAATGTTATTGTAAATAGTATCAATCGATATGATAATACTAATTGTATGCATATGTAACATCCATAAAAATCACATTGTATACAAGTGGGCCTACTCTATGTGGTCAACTAAGATATAAATAGGCAAAGCAAAATCATACGTAACATATAATACCATACAACCAACAAGAGAAAGATACTTTTTCTAGTCTAATAAAAGGGAGTTTATGAATTGTCATTCAAAAAATTAAATTTTGAGAACACACTAAAGATCTCTGCACCTCCAAATTAAACAATAGTGACAAATTCGGCAACATTTGTGGGACTAGTATTATGAATTAAGATAACGTGTGTAATAGATTTGTACATTTTCTACAACATCAGGGGGCGACAATCATCCAATCTGAAAATAATTTGATAATCGAATCATCACAAATCATGAAGCCAGTTCCATATAATTATGAAATGCTGTCACACATCCATAAAAATGCCCACTAGGAAACAATGGAGCATAATTTGATTCACAAAGAAATCAAATGAAGACGTCTCTGTGTTTTTCTCTACATTTTTTTATTTACTTTTGATGGCCTCTGCATCTTTAACGAGCATCTCACTTTTCAGTTGGCTGGGATCCTAGCCCTGGATATACTGGCTAAAGGGCCGGCTAATTATTATGCCACTGTTAGTACAAATCGGTTGGACAGGATCTTGGAATGGCTTGCTGAAGCACATCGGTTATCGTTTTGTCTTGTTTTCTACCTGGCCCACAACAGTAAACAGTAGGTGACAACCACCTGTACAAACACACACACACACACACACACAGGCACAGGCACACACACACGCACATGTACGCACACACACACACATACTCTCTCTCTCTCTCTCTCTCTCTCTCTCTCTCTCTCTCTCTCTCTCTCTCTCTCTCTCTCTCTCTCTCTCTCTCTCTCTCTCTCTCTCTCTCTCTCTCTCTCTCTCTCTCTCTCTCTCTCTCTCTCTCTCTCTCTCTCTCTCTCTCTCTCTCTCTCTCTCTCTCTCTCTCTCTCTCCAATACATACTCTCTCTCTCTCCCAGACAGACACAAACACAAGGTTCCTAGATTGTTTTCTAATTCATGGTGCTATGTGCTCAACAAGTAAAACAATCTTTTTGTGCGCTGACATGACAGTACGAGGACAGGTGGCGTAACATAGGCCGAAGTCGTGTTTGATGTCCAACATCAGACTACTTACAGACTTGAGCAGTGTGACATCACGGGGACCCTAAGCTGATAGCCCAGCAACAAACCTGCGCTTGTTGTGTGGATAAAGGATTAGTCTCTCCCGCCGCCGCCATTGCTGCTCTTTGAACCAGAAAATACCCAAACCGAGAGATCCTGCATGAAAGGCCCAACAACTTGCTGAGAAAGCACAAAAAACGGAGACAAAAACCTAAGGGGCACTTCTGTACATGAAAGGAGTTGAGTCACTCCGGCGAGGACTTTTGAGCGAATGGATGTGTGAGTGTTCATCTGCTTTGTGTTCGCAGGTGTGTGTGTGTGTGTGTGATCTCCATCTCCTGGGTCTCTGTGTTGACCATGTCTGTCTGGCATATCAGGTATGGAATCTGTCTGCTTCCTACATTGTTGGCGGATAATGAGGTGTGATTAAATATGAATGCAAAGTGTTTGGTGGCTGAGGCCCAAACCTGAAACCAGATCCCGCCTGGCCCAGAGGACGCATAATTAGCAGCTGATGATAGCTGCCATCAGTACGGCCTGCAGGCGTCAGAGCTGGACCTCCAGGCACGCACGCACACACACACACACACACACACACACACAGAAACCCCCCCACATACACAGAAACACAAACACACACACACAAACCCCCCCCCCACACGCAGAAACCTCCACACACACACACACACACACATAAACCCCCCCACACGCAGAAACCTCCACACACACACACACACACACACACACACACACACACACACATAACCCCCCCCCCCCCACACACACACAGAAACACACACACACATACCCCCCCCCCCCCCCCACACACACACACATATACACATAAACCCCCACACACACACAGGAACACACACACACATATACACACACACAGAAACCCCCCCACACACACAGAACCCCACCCCACACACACAGAAATCCCCCCCCCCCCCACATGCACAGAAACCCCCCCCCCCACACACACGCACATATACACACACACGCACATTACCGCCGGCAGCAGCAGTGCCGTCTGCCGTTAAGCCATCTACAGTTAATTAAGTCTCAGATAAACAAATGGCGACACAATCACACTGGATTGTCTGTCCTATAGAGCCACGGTTCTGATTGCAATCGAACCCACTCCCCCCTCTCTCCCCTCCTCTACCTCCCCTCCGTCCTAAATTGCAATTGCAACTCCAATGATCAGAAGTGATTCAATATTAAACCATGTGTCACACATATTTGATCCAAAGAGTAGCAGGACAAGAAAGAAAAAAAGAAAAAGAAGACTGAGCTAGAAAACAATATCAGCATTTCAAAGCCTCTCCGAGGAACAGCGTGACGCCTTTTGTGGCGCTGCGATGCCATTGGCTGGAGAGCGAGGGGCCCTTTGTGCGCATTATGAGGCCCCGTGTTGGTTTTTCAGGGCTCTTTGTGTAGTCATAAACCCCGGCGTGAGATTGACTCACTCACAGAGAGCGGTCTCCCGGTCTTCATCTACGCTACATGGCGACGGGAGGGGGGGTTTGGGGGGGGGGGGGGGGGGGGGGGGGGAGGGCGGGGCCACCACCGCTGCGCTGTCATCCTGTGCACTTCAGAGAGAGCGAGAGAGAGAGAGAGAGAGAGAGAGAGAGAGAGAGAGAGAGAGAGAGAGAGAGAGAGAGAGAGAGAGAGAGAGAGCATGTACAGCTGTTAGGACATGGCCACTTTGAGGTGCCAGGGCTTTAATGTGCGAAGCAGATTAAACATGTGTGTGTGGGGGGGGGGGGGGGTTCCACAGTTCTTCATAGGCTCTGCATGTTTGTGTGCATGTGTGTGTGTGTGTGTGTGTGTGTGTGTGTGTGTGTGTGTGTGTGTGTGTGTGTGTGCATCTGTGTTCCCCAGCATGGTCGTGCGTGTGAACATGTGAATCTGCGTGCCAATATGTGCATGTGCACGTGCACATCGCCAAAGAATCGAAAGAAGAAAACAACTCTCCCGTCTCCTTATTTAATCTCTAGCGCAGACCCCACGCTTATCTCACTGCATGTCCGTGTCTTACCCGCCGTGGGTGACATGTTCCCCACAGAACATTCTGTCAACAGTCAGGATAGGGTGGACGCCTCGATCGATTCTCCACGCTCCTAATGAAAGGATTACCTGGGAGCGGTAAACCTCTGTGCGCCTGCCTGGCTGTCCACATGAGTATGTCCTGCAGGATCCGCAGCGGGCCCTCAGACAGCAGCTGCCTGTGGTGATGGTCAGCTGGGGGGGGGGGGGGGGGGGGGGGGGGGGGGGGGGGGGGGGGGGGGGGGGGGGGGCTGCGTCAGCCAGAAGGTCACCGTGTGAAGCAGCCGAAACTTGGAGCAAAGTTCCACAAGACTTCTTTGACTTCTCTTTTTCCCCGTGTGATGTGCTGTAGGTAGAACTGAGAAGGGACCATTGAAGTGGTATATCTTACTGTGGTTTGTGTCGTCCTTGTGAGAGCCTTAGTCCTACCAATGATTTTTTTTTTGTGTACTCCTCGAGGTAACGTGAAACCATTTGGAGAAGTATAAACTAACAGGTGTCAGACCTTAAATGTGGATCAAAATCACTTTACAGTTAGGGTACATTCATTAACCATTAATTACCAATAACTGAACAGCAATAACCATTATTATATGGCATTAGCATAGGGGTTATTTTTGGGGTTATGGTTAAGCCTTACCCTATTTAATAATAGTATACAATAATAACTTAGTTAACATGAACACCATTAGTAAATTATTACGAGACCATTAGTTAACTGTTAATTAACTGTTAGTTAATGCTTATTACTAACTTTCTTTCTAATGTTAATTAATCAGGTTGAGTGAAATAACTCCCTCAGGGTAATAGCTAAAAGTGCGGTGAGTTAGGTTATGTTATGTTTTATTTATAAAGTGAAGTGTTACCAATAACTTCATAATTCCCCCCAAAAAACTATTGTAAAACATTTACAATTGTCCTTCTCGATTTGTATTTTCTTTTACACCAGGTCCCTTATGAAACCTTTTACATGAACAAAGCTTTGTTTTGTAATGCACACTCAAATGACATTTAAAGACGAGCATTCAGAGCAAAGAGACTCAACAATGGGCTTTGCATATTGGGATAGGGACCTTTGACTGGCACACTACACATTATCATTTTTGGACTAGCCTGGGATAATTGTTTACCAGACAGGAGTGAAAAGGTGGCCATTTGTGTCTGTGTTCTCAGTTACCAGGGCAGGGTTAGGTGACATTAGGTTGCTTAATAACCACGGTGTCCTCTTCACCTTCACCACTCCTGAGAGAGGCAGGGGCGAGACATGAAAATGACTCATCCCCTCGCCCATCCTGTCTCACTGTACTTACTACATTATTCACTCCATCTTCTTTCTAAGAGGAACTAGGATAGACTGCAGACAGACTGGCAGACAGAGAGAGAGACAGACAGACAGACAGACAGACGGATGGACAGAGAGAGATGTAGACAGAAAGACAGACAGGCAATGAGAGAGACAGGCAGGAAGACAGAGAGACAGGCAGGCAAAGAGATAGACAGGAAGCTAGACAGAGATAGGCCGGCAGAGAGAGACAGACTTGATAGTTACAAAAAAATCATAAACAATATATCAATAATCTGTCAACCCACTACATTATTTAATATCTCCAGGCTTTATGAAAATAAACAAACAGGGGAAGGCTTTGCACATGGCTACAGAATTTAAGATAATCTCTCAGAGAGATAATGCAAAACACCTGTGTGGGAAAAGAGGAGATAGACAAGGCCATCTGAGATGTTGTCATCCTAGTTTCAGCTTAGTTTCAGGCTGATCTGACCGTGTTGACATTCTGGGTGCTTGACAGTGTAGCTTCAGACACATGTGTCACAAACCCAAACTGCTCTGATGACTTGCACTACGTGAGAGGAAATCAGACAGCACTGCCTGAGGTCGATGCTGTCTCAGACAAAACCAGCAGAAAAAGAGATTGTGTATTCGTGGACCTCTTGGCTTCCTAGAGATGACAGGTCTGGAAGTCAATGATACACGAGGGCAGGGCACCCATGTTGTTAGCAGGTCACTGGGGGGTTTCCAATATGATCCCTGCCATTGGGTCACTGCGAAGCAATCGCCTGACTGGCCAGCCCTCTGATGGGGTTGCCATGGAACATGTCCGATTGGAGCACTTCACATCACTCCCCCCTCCCTCCAGTTTCTAGGCAGGATTCACATGCTGGGGATGTTTCAGTGGGAAACAGTGGGAGGGTGGGTGGTTGGGGGGGGGGGGGGGGGGGGGGGGGGGACGTCCTTGCATGTACTGTTTGTGTATGTATGCAAGGGGTGAGTTATTGAGAGGTTGGATTGGCTTTCGCGGTTACTGAGGAAGTGGGGCATGTGATTGTGCAGCCATGTGTTGGCACATGCACAGCAGTGTACTTGTGTGTTTGTACGTGTGTGAACTCTATGTGCATGTGGTACTGCTCGTTGCCTAAAGGAAGAGCTTTCTGATGCAATATGGGCTGATGCCTGAGTTGAACCTCAAAAGGCATCTGTAGGAACTTGTTTACTATAATTATTTTCATGATGCAAAGTAGATAAAAATCCTGGTTCAGTTTCCATCCAAAGGCATAGGGCAATAACAATTTCACATACATATATCTGTCAACAGCATGTTATAATACAACCGTATGTCTGCATAGCGACAGGCATACAATTGACAGACACACACCTTTCATGGGTTTTTCGTTTCTTTGAGCAAATAAATCGAAAAACAAACAAACAGGTAAGACACCTCAAATGACTACAAAGTTATATTATAACAACTCTCACTGACGATAAAAAAACCCATTGATAGCCTCCCCATGAACTGGGGTAACCACCACAGCGATCCGACCACGCACCAGCAAACTCAGCATGACCTCCTGTCCTTACCTATTAGGTCAGGACGGAACATGACACCAGTCACTCTTTGCTTCAGTTGTTTACCCGATACAAACTTCACAGCAATTTCTTGACAGGACAGAGACACCCATTTGTAAGAAAGGCGTACGTTTTGAGCTCCATAGATGCTGGATTTCCTGAAAGCCACCTCATGCACGTATAAGACCACAAGACGGTAACATTCTAAATAAAACAGAACAGAACTCACTCCACTTTTAGCTATTACCCCGAGGGAGGTATTTCACTAAGCCTGATTGTACAAATATTGCAGAGACATGTCACTCCGTTTTATGTATACGTTTTCTGTTTTTATACAAGCACAGCACACTGCAAAGCCATAAGATAATTGATGTTGGTCCATATTGTTTATTAGGATGACCGTATCCTGTGACATATTCTGAACATCCGTAGTAACAAGTGATGAGGGGTGGGTGTATCTGTGTACCCCCCCCCCCCCCCCCCCCCCCCCCCCCCCCCCAGCTGCTGGGAATCTCTTTTGTTTTACTGGAGCATACAAAAGAGTACTACTAACAATATATCCACTCCTCACATCCATTGTTGTTGTGGCTCTCTCTTGCTCTTCACAGTGGTCACTCATGTGAGCGTTATCGGGTTTCAAATATCGCACCGAGAGATGAAAACCAATCCGGGATGACATGGAGGATGGACCTCACCTGGCCCGGGCATCAGGTGGGCCGGAGTCCAGATTAGACCAAAGAGAACTTCATCTGGACCATTCAGGTCTGGACAGAGGGACAAGGCACCTGTGACTTCTCTCACAGCCCAGTGTAGTGGAACACCTGTGAGAGAGAGGGAGAGGGAGAGAGAGAGAGAGAGAGAGAGAGAGAGAGAGAGAGAGAGAGAGAGAGAGAGAGAGAGAGAGAGAGAGAGAGAGAGCAGAGTTGGATGAGGGCTGGGTGATTGTATTCTGTGGGAGAATGTATAGGGTCACACACTGCCCCAGCTGTCCAAGTGCTTATTGATCAGTGATATCCCCGAGGGCAGGGGACCAGATCACAAACAGAACCTGCACAATACAGATACGGTGCAGATACATGGGAACCTAGTTTATAAAGGTAAAGTGAGCCGTGCTGTCTTGCCAAGAGACGATAGGCCTAATACTCTTGTGTGAATGTGAGAAAAAATATTATTTGATCTCTGAGATAAGCTTTAAGTGACTCCCATAGTAATGAATTAGAAGCTGTGTCGTTCTTGTTAAAAAATTGTCAATTGATGATGAGATGTAGTCACAAAATGTATAATCCCACAATAATAAACTCCTAATAATCTTGAGTGGCCATCTCTACATGGGTAGGCATATTTAGTGTGTGGTTTAGGTAATGAGTAGAAGGCCATGGGTATTACATGTAACTAATCTAATCACCAAACTAAGGTTCATATTTTTTTTACTTTTGTACTTTCCTCAGATTTGGTTAACTTTATCTGTGATAATGCTATTATGCTAAATATCAGACAGAACTGGATACATTGCCGCTTTAATAGAGAAGCAGTATTTTATCGCGCTTCGGTTACTGTAAATTCCTGTGAGTTCGCGGGAAACTGAACGTGTTTTTGTTTCCAGCGGTTTGCCAACGCTGTCTCGTGCTTGGGGGAATTTCCCGTCCACGTGTCTGAATGAGCGATAAGAAAAGCGGACAAAAACAAAGCAGCTCATTGGTCGAGGCAAAATATTTAAATCATCTTGAAGGGAACTGCCCCCATGAGATGAAATTCAACCACGTTCGCCGTCATTTATCAGTATATCTTAAAGAACACTTTGTTTACGCCCTCTTTTTGCACCACCACGCCCCTTTAGAGGCGGACTCATTTTGGGACGTCTGCGAAATGAAATCGGCGTGTTGCCATTTCTCACTCAGAATGGGAGTTGTTGTGGAGGTGAAACGGACTATATCTGTTGATTAAACGGGATTGGGAGCGTGCTTTAATTTCAAGTGAAAGGCAGATACTACCGTGAATGAAAAACTTGTGGTGAGTTTCTGAAATGCTTTTTGTTTCATATTCGATCGTTTTATCTGCGTGACAAAGTCGCTACCCGTGGAAAACAAGTAAGAAACTAAATGTGTTTTGCGTCATTAATAAGCCTATATCGCTAAAGTCGTGCGTTGAGTTAGGCTGCCTATAATGGGGTATTACTGCCGAGTTGTAAGAATAACACATATTGCGTTGATCTTTTACAACGTAGCGCACCACATTGCATTATACCGGCTTCTCCCGGCTTGTCGGTTCTAAGTGAAGGCACGTTTCTACGTCCGTTTGTATTATTTGTGACTCAAACTGGTATGCCTTGTTACGTTTATGATGCGTTTTAATAATGCATTCATTAATATATCTATGTATGTGTTATTATGTGCAGGCTACTATTAATGTATTAAACCAGCACAATGGTGCGCACAAGGGCTGCAGCGGCTTTTATGCGACGCGACGCGACATCATAGCTCGCTATGTTGTTGTCAAATTAACCGCATAAGAACAAAACGAGTAGTTAGGACCTCGAGTGTGATCAGCGTCAAAGAAATGTCCAGCCAATAAATGCGGCGATGTATGTGCTTTTTTTTTTTAAGGTTAAAATCGTGCCCTTTTTATACGGTTAATATGTTGGGACATGTTTATTAATGATGCGTAGAACAGTCAGCTGGTGTCTTGGAACATGGCGATTGATTTGAGGTGTTTCCTATTTGAAAAACGGACGCTGTTATTGTTCAGGACAAACTAGAACTTAAGATTGAATCGGTACATTGATGCGGCACCTGACGGTGTTTCACGTCCATACTTGTGCTGTACGCGACGTGGTTGCTTGTCGTCAGCTGTGGGCTGCTCTTATTTTTCCATTCCCTTCAGCACTTGTACACCCTCCCCCTCCGAGTAAAAGAGGGTAATGCTGGAGAGCGATTTCATCTGCCCCTCTTTATCCTTTGTCAGTACGACGTGCGGCAGGGGGAGCCACACTTCTTACAGGCAGTTACTGCTCGACCCGTGGATGGCTGTGAAGCTCGAAGTGCATCAACAACAAAAAAAAAAAAAGACAAAAAAAAGAGAGAGAGAGAGAAAGCCCGCGCGATCTTAAATATATGTTGCTCTTTTATGGATCTTGCATGTTCTTGTCCTGTTTGTCAAAACAAAGAATTAAGTGGTTTTACACACAGGGCTTGTTGTAAACACACACGGGATAGCGTGAGGTCTGAAAAGACTAGAAGCAGCCCAATCTGCTTATGTTGGGTGAAAAGATGAAACCCTCCGAGGGGCCTGGCAAGCAGACAAGGCCCGGGAAGGGAGAATAGTGTACGACTTTCCTCAAAGGCTGTCATTACCCGCTTGCTGTAGACCCTCATTTGAAAGTGTGGTAGTAGTCTAACCCTGTATTACAACTTTGTGGTGAATTGGGATCGAGATGGTGAGGCTACTGTAATTTCATCTGTGTTTTGACCCTATTTTAAACTGTTCGACCCTCGTATAAAAAGCACAATCAAGATTGAGGGATTTGCTTGGTTGACATTTGAAGGGTTCCCAACTGCCCACCTCTTGACAGATAGGAAGGTGCACCCATATATTGTCATTGTACCTGTATTTGGTTGCACTGCACAGTCTGTGTGTATAGGTATTGGCCTAGTAGTGCACAATCCTATCATGAAACTCGAAAACATGGTTTGAAATCGTTAATCTGACTTTCTCCAGCGCTGGCTAGCATGGAGACCCAACCTCTTCTGCAGAAAACGCTGCCAAAACCTAATGTGGGTAAATTTAGCTCAAGTGAGTCTCGTAACTACGTGGTTTAGTCAACTACATGGTTCAGCCTCGGAGATAAGCTGAGTCATGCATTTAAGTCAGCACTAACTGAAACAAAGACAGACCGTTCACTCACTTCTGCTGCCAGACGCGTGCACGGGGGTTTTCTTTTTGAGTCAAACACTCATTTTTATGAACCATCATGGTTATCCTCAGCCGTAACAAATGTTGAAATTTTAAATCGAACGCTGAAGCGTTCATGGTTGAAGATACAAAAGTCACAGACACAAGGGGAACCACATTGTTCATTGACACGGTGCCTGTTGTGGTTCTAATTGTACCCTTCTAATCCCCCGCTAAGGTGGTCCACCTCATAGTGCCCCCCCACCCCCGTATGGATGATGACGAGGAGGATGTGTTTGAGCCCGACTCGTACCTCTCGCGCACCACAATCAGGGAGATAAAGTGCAAAGACCGGGGGACCCAGACACCCGGCCCAGCCCTGGTTAGGGCCAACGGCATGCTGCCCTGTGGCGGTGTCACGGAGCCCAGACCACACTTCTACGGTGAGTCCCCGCAGCACGAGCACGGGAACACACAGACACACATGCACGTGACCACACAGACACACATGCACACGCTCACACGCTCACGCACACACATGCACGCACACACACACACACACTCACACACACACACACACACACACACTCACACACTCACACACTCACGCACACGCACGCACACACACACACACACACGCTCACCCACTCACGCACACACACACGCACGCACACACACACACGCTCACACACACACACACACACACACACACGCTCACACACACACACACGCTCACACACACACACACACGCTCACACACTCACGCGCATGCACACATCGCTAAGCTAACAGTTGGTCACTCACAGTATGGAAAATAAAGAATAAGAAAAAAAAGGAAAGAGCAGTGCGGGGGCGTGAGTTGTCGCGTCGTTCTGCGTTATAAAAACAAGAAGCGCCAAAGCCACGGTGTGAGAGCTGGGGACAATATAGCGGAGGTTTCTCACTGACCTGGCGCCACGGAGTCCATATTGCTATTGACTTTTTATGGCCTGTATGGTCTGGGCCCAGCTGCTGGGCTACCAAAGAGTCGCTAGACAGACGTGGCAGCTTAGAGAGGACATGGCGCGACACCGGTGCGTTCATCTTAGTGTGCTATGCCCAGACTGACCCTATTCCAGGGAAGCTTCCTACCTGAGATAGTAAAGTTATATTGCGGCCATCAATAATTCAGAGCACGTACTGGACGTTTCAACGTTCAAAAGAAAAAAAAAAGAAGTTCCTATTACATCTTTTACAGCTGCGGCAATACAGAAAGGAGAATTTAACGTTTTACGTTACTCAACAAACGCTCACCCGCACACAGATTCACAGAGGGACGTGGGAAGTGAGAACAGAAAAAGCCTCTATTTATTTAAGTGTCGTACCTAAATAACTGCTCATCCTCTGCAGAAAACGCAGGCTTTCGATTGCACTTCCCGGCTCCCTTTGAGCAGGGGGAGCGGCGTCAGGACATGGAGCCGGACAGAGACGCGGCGTGGCGGCTGATGCAGCGGCAGCGGCGTCATCATCATCATCATCATCATCATCATCAGCAAGGGCAGCCACCAGCGCTCAGTGTCGAGGCCCACATCGGACAGAAGCTGCGCCTCATAGGAGACCAGTTCCACGGGGAAAACCTGCAACAGGTGGGGAGGAAACACATGTTGTAAATGTTACATTTAGGACATTTAGCGGACGCCTTTATCCAAGGCGACTTGCAACAAGTACATTTGTCGGAAGAAAGAGAAACAACAATATATCGCCGTCGGTACAGTTAGGATGTGCATAGAACCAGTGCAAAGCACTTACAATTGCTAGTCTAACCCATTCCCCGTATACAACAAAGATAGCTAGGATAAGATGCTACACAATGCTAAGTGCTATTTTTAAGTGCCAGGACGTACAAACATACAATAAGTGCGTACATTAAGTGCCAGGGCGTACAGACATACAATAAGTGCGTACATTAAGTGCCAGGGCGTACAGACATACAATAAGTGTGTACATTAAGTGCCAGGGCGTACAGTCATACAATGAGTGCGTACGGGGGGTGTTTTTAGGAGAGTAAGGAAGGAGGTTATGCAGAGTCCAGGTGAACTCTGAACAAGTCTTTCGTCTTTTGCGGAAGCTGGTGAGTGTGGACGGTGTCCGCTCATGCACTGCCGGCACACGTGGTGGCTGTCAGTTGGGATACATTTAGCTGAGTTAAACTGTAGCTGTAGTCTACAGCACCCCCCCCCCCCCCCCCCCCCCCCCCCCCCGCCCCCCTGTGATCGGCATTAAATGTAACATCTCAGGGAGGATGTTTTCGGTTTTTAAACGCAAAAAATATATAGATTCAATAAAATGAACTCGGTGGTTGTGTGTGTACAGCGGTTTCCGTGTTGTTGTTGTTTTTGTTGCTACCCTTGTGGTGTACAGCGCATTATCTCTGCGCTCTCATCGTCCTCCCCTCCCCCCCTCCAGTTGAAATACACTGTAGTAGAACAAGGCCAGCCCCCCCCTCCAGAACCCATACTCCCCCCCCCCCCCCCCCCCCCCCCACCCCTCGCCCGCCTCCTCTTCCTGTTTATTTCTCTCTGCCTCTCCCTCCTCTCCTGTTTCCTATGAGTGCTGTAGGTGGGGGTTGTTGTGGGGGGGGGGGGGGGGGGGGGTGCTAGCATAGAGCCCTTCACCAACTCTGTGGTGTCAGGGTGACACTGTCCACTGACTCAGTCTTCTTATCTATGGGGGGGGGGGGGGGGGGGGGGGGGGGGGGGTTTGCACTGAAAAAAGCAAAGCAACAAGTCAGAGGAGCAGAAAGAAAACCGTACGATACAGTTGCCTTGCTGGCGAACAAAGATATCCCTGGGTCCTGGGTGGATTTCGTGTGCAGCAGCAAGTCCCTTGTTGCACTGAGGGTTAACTGTCAAAGCAGAGAGAAAAACAGACAGCATCTTAAAAAATGAAAACAGCACGCACGCATGTGCGCACACGCACATGCGCACATACACACTCACATGCAGGCACACAAACACGAAGGCACACAAACACAGATAAACACACACACAAGCGTGCACACACACACACAGACACACACGCACACACACACACACACACACACACACACACACACACACACACACACACACACACACACACACACACACACACACACACATACAGACACACACACACAAACCATTTTCACCAAGAGAGAAAAAAAAGCAGAAGTGACAGGAGTAGGTAAACATGTTGTAACCCGAAGCTGGGCGCGTGAGCCCCGAGGGGAACAGCTGTGGTTCCAGGGAGTCTCCAGTCAGCTTCTAGGCTGGCCAAGGACCAGCCACAAGAGACACCCAAAATAAGAGGCCTCTGAAGCCACTGGGAGCGAGGGGCTGGGATCCATAATGATTGCCCTTGGTCAGTCAAGAGCTACCCATTTACTTAATACACACCAAGGAGGGTTGAACGCGGAACCGCAAATGATCCGACCCTTGAAACCTCTACCCGCAAGGGGGGAGAGAGCCGTCTGGTTCCTTATATGTTTATATTGAGCTCTTTTTTCTTTTTTTTGGGGGGGAGGGGTGTGGGGAGGTAACCGCAGATTGTACTTCTGTTTTTCTTTCTTGATACAATTTCTGATTCTCTCACGCACCCATTAGACTGTGATTATTTTTACACGACATGACTCATGTGTTGTGACGGCAGATGTGTGTGTGTGTGTGTGTGTGTGTGTGGGGGGGGGGGCTTAGGGTTAGTGCTGTCCTATCTGTGGCTGGGCTCCACACGTGTGGCGGAGGCAGGAGGGAGGAAGTGGCTTCATGCTGCCTCTTGCTATCTGGGCGAACATTGGCAATGAGAAGTCACAGACACCCACACCACAAACATCCAGAGTCTCAAATACACCCATACACCAATGTCGTATAATATGTCATACCATAACCTTTGGAAGCAACATTATTAGCTAGGTAATTGGCAACGATAGGCAGAATGTTAAAAAATTAATAAAACACCAGAAAAGTATTTCTGGTAGTTTTTATGACGTAGACTGTTTGTTATTGGGAAATGATCACGGGCTCCACTGACTCGTCAACGTTTTGCTATCTCTGAAGCCACTTGCACTCACTTCCTGTGTGGCCAAAGAGTCACTAAGGGACATTCTGGTCAAACAATAAACTAAACGGAGACACCGGCATACAGTATTGGCATCTTTCCATTTGGCAATTTTGGCGCGTTGATTTACGTTTCCTTTGCCCGTTTAAACATGCCGAGTTGTGCCGAGTCGTGCCCGAGATGGACCGTCTCCGTAGTCTCCGTAGCCGGCCCCGCCTCTAAGCAGGTTGCGGGGCCATCGGATGGGCTTCGTCATCATTCAGGGACAACTCTGCGTCATCATTCAATGACAAAGCAGCTATCCAAAGCTAGCTCTAAGTCTACTGGACGGATTCAGCGATTTAGCCATCCCGTCTGTGTTTTTCCCAGCAATAGGCGGTAGATAGATGCCAAGCAAAACTATAACAGCAGCCTGAAAATCTGTTGTGATAGCTGACCAACAACGGTTGCACACTGCAATAGTAAACAGCGCTAAAGACGGCGTTGCTTTTAAACCTCATCGCCTCAAGACAATGGCGTAATCAGTTAAAGACACACCTTCATGCGGGTAGCCCTGTTGTAATGGAGATGCAAATCTCAGCCGCGCTGGGCTGACACGCAGAATCAAACCTGAGTCAAGCCAAGCCAGCACATAAGGGCCTTATATGGCTTTAGATTTGTTTACTTTCCCTCCCTACAGTGTCTTTGACACACCACCACCCCCTCCCATTTCACCTTTTATTTGATTAAATCATAATAGCGAGTCATTCCTTCGCTGAGACACTTGACCAGCTCCCCTTCGGTGTCGCGTCTCTGTCGTCCACTTCTGTTATCCCATCCATCCCGCCTGTCAGTGCACCATTGCTATCGTGCAGAGTAGACACTTGTCCCTAAGCCACCGAGGGCCCCTCCACAGCCAACTCGCTGATTGATTTGGGAGCGGCGCGGCTGCACACATTATTCTCCTTGGGAGCCCGTGGGCCCCCGAGAGAGAGAGAGAGAGAGAGAGAGAGAGAGAGAGAGAGAGAGAGAGAGAGAGAGAGAGAGAGAGAGAGAGAGAGAGAGAGAGAGAGAGAGAGAGAGAGAGAGAGAGAGAGAGAGAGAGAGAGAGAGAGAGAGAGGAGAGAGAGAGAGAGAGAGAGAGAGAGGAGATTAGGTAGCGGAGAGGTGTATAAGAGGAGTACTGTGCAGGATACCGCTGACAGATGAATTGCCCCTCTGTTCAGTGGGGGCTGGAGGCGACGTTACCCCCCCCCCCCCCCCCCCCCCCCCAGAGGAAGGCGGACATTAGCCAGCCTGCCATTTGAGACACGGCAGTAATGACAGTCACAATGGCAGGAAGACTGCTCAAGTCTGCACAGGGCAAGAACCGAGGGTCGAGTTTCATGCCCTGTGCTTTTTTAAGGGAGACAACTCCCCCAGTGTTTTTGATAGGTGTTGAAAGCATGATTGGATGTACCGTGTGTGTGTGTGTGTGTGTGTGTTTGTGTGTGTGTACCATGTGTGTGTGTGCCTGCCTGCCTGCCTGCCTGCTTGCACACATGCAGCATTTGTGGCTTTATCTTTGAAGCGTTCCATTAAGGTCATGACTCTCTCTTTTTTACCCCAGCTCACTGGGCGGGGGAAGGGAACATGTGGGCCTGCCACCGTGTTTGTTTTTCATACGTAGTTTGAGTTGAGTTGCCGGTTCAGGATGAACGTGACTCACCGGCCGTCTATTATTTCACGTGTTTAGCGTGAGAGGTGCTTTCGTTGTCCCTCCTTTGCTTCCCCCCTGTGAGACTGACACGGTGGCTCGCAGCTCCAGGACAGCCGCGCTGTTTGCTGTGCAGATAAGGCTCGGGCCGTCGGGGCAGCTGATTAGACAGGGGGCACACATTGGACACAGACGGAGCGCATCTGAGGTAGTGTCAGGGGTGACGACATCGAGCATCTGGCCAGACTCTGGCTCTCTGCGGAGGCTAAATTTAGAGGCTCGACTCACATTCTGACAGTTGGTGGTGTGACTCGTGACTATTGCGAAAAAAAAAGAAAGCCCTCCTACATTGTGCTCTCTCTCTCTCTTTCTGACACTGTCAGGGACCTTCTGCACTCTAAATCTTGATTTAAGTGGCGTGCTAGTAATGCAGATAATGAGTGGTTCTATATGAGTCATTTAGTTCTGCGTGCGGTTTTGATAGCTTTCCTAATACCAAACAATGAAGCAAAACTACACACATTTGTTATTAGTGTGAACGCCTCTCACCCATTTCTATTTTCAACTATAATGAGTTGTTTTCTGTGTTCAGCCATGCTAGTTGGCCACGTTAACGCCAATAAACGAATTACGTTTGTTCTGTATTTACTATTTACGCTCCTTAAGTTAAGGTTATATCATTGGCAAAACCTCCCCAGGACAGTTTTGGATATTTGGTGCAACATTCAGAAGAAATGTGGTGTTGTCTCAGTAGTTCATAATGCCTGCAGCACTTTGTTATTCATTGTTCCTTGTCAACCTCTCTACTTTGTTTTGGTTTGCCCTGAACCAAGAACTGGTGTGTGAGTAAGAGACGTGCTGCTCGCGCTGGCTGGGACCTGGAGGGACCTGGCTGGGACCTGGCAGGGACCTGGCAGGGCTTATGCAACCCTCTGCAACACTCGCTGCACTTTGTTTGGAATACGTAAAGCCCCCAGCCCGATCCCATGCCAACTCTTGGCCGCTTGTAAATAAGTCAGCGTTCATGTAAATACCGCGAAGGTAACCTGGGCCTGCCAGACATTTGCACTGTCATACACAGTGTAGTGAGCTTCGCCGGGACGGAGCCGTGCGTGACTTTAGTGCACGATCATGAGAAGGAGCCAAATCTGAAGGCTTTCGTTACGTTTCGTTAATTTATGACCTGTGTCTGAATATAGCTTCAGTGTTATCATGCCGGGTGGAGTCTGCCATTCCTCCACAGACAGGCCAGTGGTACGTACGTCTGCGTGTGTGTGTGTTTGTGTGTGTGCGTGCGTGCGTGTGTGTACACAGCTGAGCCACTGTGCTGCTCTCAAGCAGCGTTGTGTTTCCCGAGGCTCCGTTCTCCTTCCCCTGAAGGGCTCCCTTAATCCCATGCAGTGCAATTATCTTATCTCCCCCGGCTCAGCGGTACAGATAGCGTTATCCTGCTAATCGCACACACAATCCAATTGGCTCGGGTAGACGGGGAGAGTATTAGACGGGGAGAGTATAGGACTTCTCCTGAGTCACTCCTCCTGCTGCATGTCTGTGCCAGAAGGTTCAGAGTTGGGGAAGTCCACGGGATGTATATTGTGCTTTAATGGAAGCAGCGGGGTGGGGGTGGGGGCTGGGGGCGGGGGCATGCTCCTGTTCTGCCCCGCGGTGTGCAGGGAAGCGCGAGGCCTCTAATCACCAGCTTCAGGGACAGAGGCAGACTGTTGTCAAAATACCCGCGGCGTTCCGGTGTCTGGTTCGGACACGGACCCATCCTTCCCGTCTACCCTGTTTACCCAGCGCTGATCTGTGTCCGTCGGTGCATGACGTCGCTCTACGCATCGACAGACACAGAGCCCCAAGGAGCCCTTGACACGCGAGCAGGAACCAAACGACTCTCACTTTACCCCGTTACCAGTTACCAGTCTCCTCGTCCTGTTTGATTGCTCCTCCGATGGCCACCTCCTGGTGGTTCAATCGCTAATTGCTTTTCTTTTGTTTGTCTTTGTTGTCGCAGTTTCATCGAAACCAAAGGAACCAGGGCGGCGTGTGGTGGCGCCTGGCCTTGGCCCTGCTCAACCTCCTGTTCGACAGGGACGTCATCGCCGGATGGGGTGGAGCGGGGCGGAGGTGAAAGGACCCTCTGTTTATTTTATTTTTCTTTCTTAATCTTCTCTGAGGACCTCTAGGACTCCTAATGGCACTGTTGAATCTTAAACACGGGTCGGGGGGCTTGTTGTTGTCGTGGCCGGGGGGGAGGGGGGGGGAGATGCGGGACAAATGGGGGAGGAAAGGGGTCACCGCGGGACGGAGACAACCAACGTTTTATACAAGGTTGTTTGTTTTCTTATTTTTTTCATTCCAAGAAGATGCCATGTTGTTCCGGAGATTTCCACTCACAGGACAATGTAACTTTTTTGATTTTGCTAATCGGTGTAGTATTTTGTACAGTACATTGTTCTTGTTGGATTTGTTTGCACTTCAACATGTATCCACCTGGAATGACCTCCACGGACCATGGGAATGCCTTACTTGATTTCCCCTGCCACAACAACGTTTGAAGCAAGTCGCTTAGAGAGAGATGGGAAGGACTTAAGGTGGAAAAGAAATATGATTCAGGGTTTTCTTTTCCCGGGTATCATCTTTTACTCATTTCCAAAGAGGCGGTTTCTCAGAGAAATGCATTTTGCACCTCAACTTTTAACTTCTCAAGGGAGTCTATATCGTTTTTGTTTTTTCCTATATGTTTTCTTACTCGCTGTTTTTTTTTTTCTGTTTTTTGTGCATTGAATTTGAAGGCGTCCCCCAGTGTCATTTAAAGTATTGCAATCAGAGCAAAGCACAGACATTATGTTGGCCTGTAAGGCCACATAAAATATCTGGCCAGTCTAACATCATTTTTTATTTACAATTTCAGTCAATGCCCGGTCAATACATTATTTCTAATTGTGTCTCCAGTGAAAACCGGCTCCCAGTGTTTTAGACTTTAGTGCGCTTTTAAATGATTCACTTCAGACCTCCGTGCCCTTGATGTGGAGCTGTGGATCCACTGTTTTTGCACTAGAACACACACTTCAAACCGGCCAAGCCGACCTCTTGTCACGTATGAAGGTTTTCAAGTCTGATGTACCGTTTGTTACCGCGTGACTTGAGATGCACACATCCAAGAGCAATCATCAGCATTGAGACACACACACACACACACACACATACACAATCGCCTATATGAGACTGCAAAGAAACTGGATGTTGTTGGCCGCATAGAGTTAACACAATAAAGCCACACATCCCCATATTAATGTTTCCATTCATGTTGTCTTATCTGGTGTGCTTTCTGCAAACCTGTGTGTAACCTGGACACCAAAGCAATACTGTACAGACCAACCTGTGAAACAACAGCATTTCCCACTCACTCTCAGGATAATTATAGAACCATTTTCTCCTCCGTCGGGCGATCATGTATTGTAATTGTTGGTCCTCTCTTTGAGACTAATGCGGGACATTTCTGTAATATTATCACTGAACTAGTTGACGATTTGTCCCTTTTGAAAAAGTAAATGAAAACGGTCTTAAGACCAATGCATATGATGTTTGAAGACACTGTTGAAGATGCTGTTTTGCAGATGTTGTTCGTTGTACTTTCATTGCCCTAAGCCTAGGTTACTTCATGGACCCAAGGAGCAGTGCATATCAGAGGGGGGGCTGTGGGCTTGAACTGTCCAACCAGGTAATCTGGTTTATCTTCTTCAAACGCCCTTGTTTTGTAGGTCGATACAAAACTTTGACTTCTTCTCTCCTAAGTAAAAATCGTCGATGTGCCTCAGGGATCTAGCTCGCTGACAACCTTGAGATGAATGTGTGATACATCCGTTTTCAATTTCCTCATCTACCCAATTCGGATTGAATCAACCTACCAAAGTTAATACTGAAATTGGTCAGCAGGTGACATAGCTCTCCTTTTGTTTATATTGTTTTGATATGAAACTCAATGGGGAAATCCTAGCTTGATTATCCTCATCGACCAGAGGTAGAGCTGGGCTGGGAGACGAGGCCGCCAGCAGCGGGTCCGAAGCTGCAGAACACAGTAGTAGTAGGATACGTGCGAGGTGAACGGATTTAGCGGCTGTGGTGATAGTTTCCTGCGGATTGTGAACGCTGAGCCAGTCCCCCTGTAGCTTCGAGGCTCGCCATGGCGACGGCAGCGTCTCCTCGCCCCCGGACCCCCTTCCTCTGTCCACCACAACCCCCCCGCGTTGCACTGCTCCTTCTTGACTTAGGCATAGGTTTTCTGTTTTCCTTTTTTTTCTTCTGTGTAATTTATTTTTCTCTTCTTCTTTTTTTTTTAATTTTGTTATTTATTTTGACTTTTGTTTTGTAAATTTGCCTGTTTCTACTGTATACACCTGTGTGTGCAATTCTTGTCTTTTTTCATTTCTTTGGACATTTTTCTTTTGGTTATAGATGTGTATACGATTCAGTTTGTTTGACTCCGTGCAGCACAAGGTTTGCCTGCAGTAAACCTGGCATTCCTTAAAAAGGTAAACACTTCCAGGGATGGACAAACTCTTTCCGCCCTCTTTTTGCGTACCCCACCCATTTAGTCATGGATGCATGCTTCTTTGGCATAGAAATGTTGCGCTCCTTAACACAATTTCGGCCAAAGGAAATATTTCCAGGCTGTAAAGACAATTCACGGTTACAGCAGTAAAAGTCCTAAAAGTATATAGATACATCACTTCAAATTGTCATTCTAAAGTCAGGGCATTGGGTATTTTATTTTTTTTCGTTTTTAATGCTGAATAATTCAATTCTGATCATTGTATTTGTAATCAACATGCACTGGAAAGTACTTTGTGTCTGCAGATCCCAGGGCTAGTGATACATTGTGTGCTGTTGTACAGTATATACCTTGCGTTTCCTATCTCTTGGTCTGGGCTGAACTGGCCATGAGCCACCTAACTGTACTGTCACCTATGCCCTAATTTACGGACTGTTTGATTTATTGGAAAGGGAAGTGAGCCGCCAAGGTTCCCTGTATAATTTCTGAGAAGAGCTTCATGGCTTGCACTCACCACATAAAGTGCAAGAGTGGAGGAGCATGGGACGGGTATTTTATGGAAACCGTCAGTGTCTTGAATTTCTTTGACCACTTTATAAACATTTTGAAGTTTTGAGGAAGGTTTTGATTTTGATTTTGTTTTTTATCAAACCATTTCTTATTCATGGTTCTTTTTCAACTTTAAATTGTATTTTCTTATCAAAAGGGGGTCTGTTTTTGTAAGGGCAGTTCAGGCTTGTTAGAGCATAACATAAGTTGGTTGTTTTTGTAGTCCAGTGAGATCCAGGGCTTATTTTATAATTATAAAGATGAACTTCCACCATTCCTTATGCATTAGAGTAGTGTTTAACAAATCAACGTAAACCAAAAGGATTAAATGTTTTTCTTTCATTATTTGGCTCACAGCTATGAAATAAATGCCCCCTTTTTTTTGTTTTATACAAAAACAATTGATTGCTGAAACCCTGGAAAATGCCTTTAACTGTTCAGTTTCAACAAAGTCTTGAATATCACACTTCTCTGTAAACCAAGAAATGAGACCCAGCGAAAATGTAGCATTTTTGTAAACATTGACTGTGTGTTTTCGAGACTGTACTGTGCACTCATTTTGTGTGAGTTTTTCTGTGTGTTTATATACTATGGAAGTAATGACCTTTTTTTTAAATGTAGTGCAATATGCTGTACATAAGGAGATTTGCTCTACAAATCTTTTTTCAAAATTTCATGTTGTTTATTGGTACCCTTTTTTCAATAAAAATGTTATTGAACGTAGTGAAAGCTTGTCTCTCTTTGCCCAATGTAAAATGATGTATAGGTGAAGTGAACGTCAATATACCTACTAGATACCTGCCTTTATTGAAAAAAAGGAATTTGCTATTGTAAAATTTGAATATTCTTCCTCATACCTCTCCCACTTAACTACACCTGAGCAGTAGCTTTCACTAGTGTAGGAGAAGAAGGAAGTGCAAATGAAGGTAAGCCAATGATGGATAAACACCTGAGTGCCTGGAGGCTTGCTGGGGTGTTTGTCTGAATCCGTGCCAATCTCTTCCCTCCCGCGGTTACATGATTAATTTAGAGCGCCAGAGCAACTGAGCATTAACAGCTACTCGCTAATAACGTGGCATGTGTCTGTGCTCCGTATACACACACAGCCCACACGCTCCGCCTCAGGCTAGTGTAGCATGACAGCAGCATGTCTTTGCATGTGTGTGTCGTTCAAATGAAAGAGAGCTGAGGATTCAGCTCCTGGAGCATACAAGAAAAAGAAGCTTTTGTGTTCCTGCCTTACGTCCTGTAAGGTCAAGGCCCATGTCTCTAAAGCCTGGAGACTAATAAAGCTGACACTGTAGTACAGATACTGTCTGGAGTGATAGATTTACCATCTGAAACATGAACAAGTCTATTCAACATTTAGCTCTACCTGCCTCTTTAAGACGTAGGCCATTATATCATGGAACATATAGGCCAAGAGGAAAACAACAAGTGCCTTCACAGCTGTGATGAAGCAAAGCACCATTTAGTGCTTTGCCACCCAACCCCCCCCCCCCCCCCCCCACACACACACACACCTTGTCGCCTCTCTCTCTGTCTCTCTGTCTCTCCCAGACAAAAGCCAAAGCTGCGTGGTGTCAGAAGTCACCTCCCCCAGGCCCGACGCGTGGCTCCGCTATTGTCATGGCTGCCAGGTACGGTGTCACGGCGCGTCGCCCACACCCGACTCACCTGTTTGGCCACTTCCAGTAAAAACAGAACTCTTCCGGCCGGCAGGCTTGGGTGTTGGGGGAGGGGGGAGGGTGGGTGTGTGTGTGTGTGTGTGTGTGTGTGTGTGTGTGTGGTGTGGGTGGTGGATGGGGTGGGGAGTCTGCGACACAAACACATGCACACACAATGAGCCCTATATGTGTCAGAGGATGTGGTTGGATCAGAGCAGCATCTCCACCTCCAGTCGGTATACACAATCAATCCTCTGATCCCGTTGTTAAAATGTTTCAAGTGCGTGATTTCTCAACTCTTAAATAGCTTAATGAGGAGCGCAATGGGCCCAGGGATCGTTATGCGGACCCCCAGGCCTTAAATGGGTGGGTGGGTGGATGGGTGGGTGTGGAACAGCTGTGTGGCAGATCAGTCCTGGTTATTTACCTCCCGTTCCCCCCCCCCCCCCCCCCCAGTCGTGGATGAACCTTTGCTCCTGGCTCAGCACTTTACTGGGATGGGGGGAGGGGGAGGGGGGGGGGGGGGGAGCAATGGCTTTCCCCCTTGGTCCAAACAATGGCTCCTCTGTTCACTGGGTTGGGCTAGCTGGTGAAAGGGACACCCCATTAGAGAAGCGTCTATCTGTGGGGTCACGCCCGGGGTCACTCACAAGTGCACTTCTTGTTTATGTCTGCGAAGCCAATCAAAATACGGCCTCCGCGCGGATAACTCCGCCTTGTTTTGGTGCAGCTTCGGTCCCTGGAGGGACTGAAGAAGACGACTTTGTGCCTGGAGTGGAGCCAAAACAACTAATTCAACCATGGCCATGCGGACCATTCTTTGGTCTGTAATTGCTGTACAGTCGGTGTGTAAGTCTCTCAGAGGGCAAGGTGTTAAAGAGTTAAATGACCCGCCCAGGCATGACATCGCTCAAGTGAATAAAGCGTCTGAGCTAGAAACTAATAGCAGGTTTAGTGTGTTGACAGGCACCTCAGCACCTGCTCAGGCACTGCCAGCCACAGAACACACACACACACACACACACACACACACACACACACACACACACACACACACACACACACACACACACACACACACACATGTGCATGCACACACGCACACGCACACAGTCAGACAAGCACACCATCCCACTTTTTTTTTTAATACCTCATGATTTAGCCATATGCCAGCACTTTCTTTCAACTTCTTTCTGTTTTATCATTTGATTCAGACATGTTTGGAGAGGAGAAAGAAAGAGTGACCACATATTACTTTAATGTGCCTGCAAAGGGACAGTGGTAACGGTAATAATAGGTGATACAGAAATAAGCAGCAGTCCTTTAACATTTAGTTTAGAGAAACACAGCTGCTGGTGACGATTCATATTCAGCAGTGTTAGCTACTAGAAAGGCTTGTGCGACACGACTTAGCAGTTTCTCAGTAGCTGCGAGAGATATGCGTCAACATGTTGAGGGTTCCATGTTTATGCACCCCCCCCCCACCCACCCCTGAGCCACTAAAGCTGGTTGGCGCTGCTGTTTTAAGGATTATTTTATCACGCTATTGTGTAGGTCAATGAATCAAACCACTTTTTGTTTTTCATAAAGGCATGTTTCACTTGGAAGGCCAAATGTCTATGTCCCACAATAGAAACGTTAGCTTAGAACAGGCAGTACTAGAACAACCCCCCCCCCCCCCCCCCCCCCCCCCCCCCCCCCCCCCCCCCCCCCCCCCCCCCCCCCCCCCCCCCCACCACTTCAACAGCAGTCTTCTGTCCCCCACTATAATGACAACACCAAAACACTGCGGTCGCAGAATTGTCCAGAATAAAACGGATGATAAAGTAATGGGGTTGGTTTAGGCCATTTAAAATATATTCCAACCCACATTTCTTTTAATTGCGGGGTATTTGAAAGGATCGGTTTAAAAAGATACCACCATGTGATTATTCTAGTCATCCATTTAATTTGTGATTCAAACTGTTCTGCACTTTGGGGGAAAGATCTCATCTTCACCAGGTTTGGCGACCCATAACTTTGATATTGACTTTACTTATGTAACGATCTTGTTCCATGACAGAAATGCGATTCAAACATAAACACAGCAACCAATCTATACTGACCGCACCCAAACAAGACAAACATCTTTTCACTGTCCAAAAAAGTCGCAGTTGTGCGTGAACCCTTTGACCCCCAACCCCAAACCCCCTCCCCCCCACTCCTTCTGTACACATCTGGTAGTATAAGCGGACCGTTGTCATGGGAATAAGCAGGCCAATGGAGCCACATGTAGCCGTGCTGGGGGATGGGGGTGGGGGGGGGGGGTTTAGCTCAAGGGGGAAGGACTTGAGGCACACCAATACTGAGTAGTCACCCTCACTCCTCCCCGCACACCACACCACCACCTAGCCCCTGCCCCCAACCCCCATCTCCCTGCCTCCTCTGGCAAAGACAACCCCCCCTTGACTGGCTTGGCTCAGCCCCCAGATTACAGCTGAGGGCCATGCAAGCCGATCTGCTGACACTCGCATGGCACGCCATAGTGTTTTCTCTCCTAGTCACTTGTTGCAGTGGTTTGTTGCTGTTGTTTTGCTTTGACATGTGCACGTCTTTTAAGCACGTCAGTTTTCACATTCCGTCTTACATTAGACTTCCTCCCTGTCATCGCCCGTGCGCGGCCTTTGTACTCTCTCTCTCTCTCGCTCTCTCTCTCTCTCTCGCTCTCTTCTCAGAGAGAGAGAGACGAAGTGGTGCAATGGACGCACGGCCCTCAGAGCTCGGCTTTGTTTACCGAGAGCTACCCAGCAGAGCTCGGTGCTTTTGTTGAACGGCAGTCACTCCCAGCTTCACAGCTGTGACACACACGCATGGGCACAAGCACACTCACGCATGCACACACACAATTAGGCACAAGCACACACGCATAGGCACAATCACACACACAGGCAAAACACACACACACACACATAGGCAAAGGCACACAGTCACACTCAAACATGCACACACACACACACACACACACACACACACACACACTCGCTCTCTCTCTCACACACACACACACACACACACACCACATACACATTCTAACACACAAGCACACTATATCTCTTTTCCTTGTCACACACACACACACACACACACACACACACAGAAATCTGTGACTCACAAACACTAGCAGTATCCTGCGGTCTGGGGGAGGGATCTAGTATAGAGCACATGAACCTGCTGAACTTGCCTTCTCTATCTCCTGCTGCTTATTGTTCTCCCAGCGAAGCTTTTCCACAATTTATCACTTCAAAATATTCATAGTTATCCCCTGCCTTTGGGACCCCAATTAAAAAATATACCCTGAATGTCCCCTCACAGTGGGTAACTATTTCTGCTTGTGTGTGTGTGTGTGTGTGTGTTTATGTGTGTGTCTGCGTGTGTGTGTGGGTGAAAGAGCATGAGAGCAAGAGAGAGAGTGAGAGTGTATGTGTTTGTGTGAAGAAGAAAAAAAAACAGAGATGTGCAGATAACAAGGAGAGACACACATAACAAGCACAGCTTTAATTATTATAAGAGGTTGGAGTGGGTTGTCACTCAATAGACAGTACGTAAACAAGCACGATCGCTGTTGCAGAATTAATTGGCAGGATCAAAGAACAGTGGTGGGCTCCTGTATAGTTGGAAGATGGAAATAAAAAGCCTTCGGTGGTTTTCCAAGGACACACACTCAGCGGTGCCGTACAGCTCTGCGTCGGGGCCCGGGGCCTGAGGTGTGTGGTAATAAGACACAGACTGGCCCCACGTTGGCCTTCCGGGGGCCGAGGGGCCAGAGAAGAAGAGCCCATCGTGGCCTGACGGCCCCGGCGTGGGGTTTGCATGCCTGCACGGTTGTTTTTGTCTGTACTTTCGGTGTAAACCCAGCCAGCTGGCATGGTGCCAGAGACGTCATGGTTCGGACCTGCCTTGTTAGCACTCCTCACCTTGATAGCACAGAGACGTAGGGAGAGAGAGAGAGAGAGAGAGAGAGGGAGAGAGAGAGAGACAGAGAGTGGGAGAGACAGAGACAGAGTGGGAGAGAGAGTGAGAGAGAGAGAGAGTGAAAGAGAGTGAGAGAGACAGAGAGTGAAGGAGAGAGAGCGAGTGAGAGAGAGAGTGAGAGAGAGAGGATGGGAGAGAGAGGATCGGGTCGCGAGAGGGGTTTGGTGGTGGTGGTGGTGGCGTGCGGTGGGGTTAGGAGGGAAAAACAAGGCTCGAGCTCGAGGGAGGGAGTGGGGAGGGAGGGGAGGAGGGGTGTGGCGTCGCAGAAGAAGGTTCCAGATCTTTATTGCGTGTGCTTTGCTCACGCAACCCGGCCCTCCCTCACTCGAACAGTAACAACTGAAAAAACACTGGGGCAGAGTGAGAGACTCACCAGCAGCTTTTCCAGGCTCATGTTTCACAACACAGAGCACAGAGCCCTCCCCCCTCTGTCTCTCTGTCTCTCTCACACACGTTCAATCTCTCTCTTTCACTTCAGTTGACCATTAGTTACCTACTTGTACTCTAAGTCCCTTTCTTATACATTCTGTACTCACATTTGCTCAAATCTCTGTGCCCCCTTGTACGTGCACTCCTGCCCTGCCTCGTGCACTTCCCCCCTCCGTGCTGGGCTGTTGTTGCTGTCTGACAGTGGTGATTTATTCCAGGCTTGGCGGGCTGCCAGCTCATCTCAAACAATTGCGCTGGGCTACAGGGCCGGCTGGTGGAGCCAAGTTTGGATGGTAATAAACAAAGTAGTAGATTGTCTGCTCCTCCTCCTCTCCTCTCTTTTTCTGCTCTCCACTCCTCTCCTCTCCTCCTCTCTCTCATCTCCTCTCATCTTCTCTCCTGTCCTCTCCTGCCCTGTCCTCTCCTCTCCTCTCCTCACGTCTCCTCCTCTCTCTCTTCATTCCTCTGCTCTGCTCTTCTCTCCTCTCCTTTCCAGTCCACTCCTTTGCTCCCTTCTCTACTCCTCTCCATTCCTCTACTATCCTCTCCTCTTAAACACCTCTCCTCAATCCTCATCCCCTCTCCTCTCCTCTCCTCCTACTGCTCTCTCCTCAAGCGAGGTCTCCTGAGGAGGACTAGTACCTGCAGTCCAAGACTAAACTCAAAGACCTCTCCAAAACATTCTGAATCGCTCTGACTTTCCTTCACTTTACTGCTTCAGTATAAGTGCTTCATAATGATACAATTTATCAGCAAAAAGCTGTTGGGTGAAGGTTAATAATGGGTTTCTCCTGCTCCTCTCACTCTCTCTCCCTCACACTGTCTCTGTCACACTGTTTTATCTCTCTCTCTCTCAGTCTCTGTCACTTTCTCTTTCTCTCCCGCACACTGTCTCTTTCTCGCTGTCTTACCTCTCTCTCTCTCTCTGTCTCTCTGTCTCTCTCTCTCTCTCTCGCTCTCTCACACTGTCTCTGTCATGCTGTCTTCTCTCTCTCTCTCTCTCCCACACTGTCTCGGTCATGCTGTCTTCTCTCTCTCTCTCTCTCTCTCTCTCTCTCTCTCCCACACTCTCTGTCATGCTGTCTTCTCTCTCTCGCTCTCTCTCTCCCCCACACTGTCTCTGTCATGCTGTCTTATCTCTCTCTCTCTCTCCCACACTGTCTCTGTCATGCTGTCTTATCTCTCTCTCTCTATCTCTCTCTCTCTCACACACACACACTGTCTCTGTCATGCTGTCTTATCTCTCTTTGTCGCCGTTCTCCCAAGAGGCCGACACATCCAAGGTCACCCTCTGTTCAGCACTTCAGGGATGACAGATGAAGTGAGCATCAGTCAGACAGTGACCGACCGGTTCCCTTCCTTCCCTCTCTCACACACTACAGGGTCCCATCGCTGTTCCTGTCAGCCCATCATCACGGTGCCTCTGCTGTGATTGGCCGGCCCAAATACCCAGAGGACACTGGGTAAACTCCTGAACCCACGCTTATTTGAAAGAGAAAAAAAAAACATCTGGGTTTGAGAAACCCAAGGGGCCGGTGCTCAGAATGCTGTCCACTCTCTCTCTCTCTCTCTCTCTCTCTCTCTCTCTCTCTCTCTCTCTCTCTCTCTTTCTCTCTCTCTCTCTCTCTCTCTCTCTCTCTCTCTCTCTCTCTCTCTCTCTCTCTCTCTCTCTCTCTCTCTCTCTCTCTCTCTCTCTCTCTCTCTCTCTCTCTTTCTCTCTCTCTCGTTTCATCATTAACCTCTGCTCACCTCGATGGTTTCAAGGGAGGACATGAAAACACTCGTAAAGACGAACCAAACAACAAATACACGCTATCTCCTTAATAACGTTGGACAGTTGGTACACGGCTGGCTATTTTTGTTTTGGAGTTAGGGAGAATGTTTGGAGAATATTTGTATATCTGTAATGAAAGCTTTTAATTCTGTTTGGATTTTTATATCTGCTGTTTTGGTTCGACTGGCTTCCGATTATATTCTGGTCCCAGACGGATTGTGCCGGGGGAAAAAATGAGCCGTAACTAATGAACCGATTTGGTTCATAAATAATTATCTTACATGACCCATCAGATGGATTTCAAATGGAGTTGAGAATGAGCAAGACAGAGGGGGGCTGGGGGAGACAACATGATAGGTAATCACAAGTGATGTGCAACATTTGTCTCTGACAGCTGACTTGATTCAGTATAGATTGCGTCAGCGATGACCAAAAATAGCCCCCTAAATCGCCCCTAATTCTGTCTGTCCTACGAGAGTTCACCTACAAATATTATGATGGCCTTCAGGGGTTGGGCCTTATTAGGGCCGCATTCACCGGACTCCTCTAGCTGTAACTCCAGTGTGTTTCCTTAACTCTTTGACCTAGATCTGCTCTTGTTGCTGATATGCTCAGCTAACAATGAGCACTTCATCCAGGACTGACTGTATAGAAGCGAATATGGGGGGCAAATCCCCCTGACTCTGGAAGGTAAATATCGTGAATGCATGCTATAGTGCGGGTCTACCGTCCATCCTTTTTGGTTTTACTTTGGTTGATGTGAAACTCCTCAAGACCATGTGACACGATTAAGATGGAACAACCCATTGTGTGGTTTTATAGGGTGTTGCTGTGCTGTATTGTGTATTGTGTATTGTGTAATATAGGTTGTTTTGTGTTGTGTTGTTGTGATATTGTATTGTGTGGTTTTGTACGTTGTGTTGAGTTCTATAGGTTGTGTTGTGCTGTGTTGTGTTGTGTTATGCGGTATGGCGTTTTGTTGAGTTCTATAGGTTGAGTTGTGCTGTGTTGTGATATGTGGTGTGGTAATGTGTTGTGTTGAGTTCTATAGGTTGTGTTGTGCTGTGTTGTGTTATGGTGTATGGTGTTGTGTTGTGTTGTGTTCTATAGGTTGAGTTGTGCTGTGTTGTGTTATGTGGTATGGTGTTGTGTTGTGTTGAGTTATATAGGTTGAGTTGTGCTGTGTTGTAGTGTTGTGTTGTGTTGAGTTCTATAGGTTGTGTCATATTGTGTTATGTGGTGTGGTGTTGTTTTGTGTTGGGTTCTATAGGTTGTGTTTTGCTGTGTTGTAATGTGGTGTGGTGTTGTGTGGAGTTCTATAGGTTGTGTTGTGCTTTGCTATGTGATTGGGTGTGGTGTCAAGCTTTGTTGTGTTGCTTGGTATACTGTGTTGTGTGGTATATTATATTGTGTGGTTTCATAGGCTGTGCTGTTGTAGGGTATTGTGTCGTGTTGGCGTGGGTTTTATAGGTTGTGTTGTGCTGTATTGCGTTATGTGGTGTGGTGTGGTATGGAGGTGTGTAGGTTGTGTTGTGTTGTGTAGGCTTTGCTGTGCACTGCGGGTGTGGTGAAGACGCAGCCATGTCTGCTGCAGGCCTGGTTGTCTGGAGAGTCTCTGTGGTGAGACCTGTGGTTCTAACAGACACAGTGAGGTGCACTGCAACTAGACTGCAAGACCCCATTAGATACTCTACATACATGTAATTATGGTGTCATTATAACCTGTCACTAGGCTGTCACCAGCAATGGAGCTGTCCTAGAAATAGGCCGGTTGGTTGATGGCCGACAGAGGTCATGTCGACACACTGTAAAAAGTATTCCAAGCTGTACTTCATCCAATGCATTTATTGTCATTCCATCAGTTTAACATTATTCTATTTATTTATCCAATTGAAATTCCTTAATTTTAATGAATTTTAGATATATTTATTTAGATTTCGATCGAATTAAGTTGCAAGAAGAATTGAAACTTAGAAGTTGTAGTTTGAGTTCAACTGCCTTTAGGTTTGGGAAGAGATCGGCGCATGCGCACAAACATTTGACGAGCACGACTTGATACCGCGTGAAATGACTCGGTATTGTAAATGCTGACAGACGAGAACGACGGGAGGCGGGCCGCTTTCCATCTGGATAATGTTACACGGGTAAGCGAAAACAAGTATATCCTTATATATATATATATATATATTTTTTTTTTAGTGCCGCTATTTATATCCCAGGCATTTCATCTTTATTGTTTCAAATTCTAGATTGGCACATTCCTGTTTATAGCGTGACACGAACAAGTAACACAATATCACGGGAATATGACAAAAAATATTTCGTAGGCGATGCCCTACTCAGTCGTGTGACTCCACCAAATGGCTGTAAGCGGTAAGCAAATAACATAACGTAAAACCAAAAGAAAAAGGCCATGGTTGAATTAATTCATTATCAACATATATTAGCTGCCAACCGCATGTAACTGGGCCCTTTGTCTTGGCTAGGTAGAAGTGAACTTGAGTCAGTGGCTGCTGTTCTGTGGTCGGGGGGCTAGGGTTAACATTGGGCCGATGCACACGGCTGGTCTGGGCACACGCGAAATATCATACTTTTCACGTCGACCATAAGGTTATGCCCTGTTTGAGACCGTTCGTACAACGACAGCCATGCTACATTTGTGATCCAGTGTGTTATACATGTGATGCGAACAGGCCGAAGCATACGGAGCGTGCATTTCCATATTTATTTCTTTTAAATTCAACAGTTCATGTAAACTTTAAGCCCACGAGCATGGTGTAAAACGATGTAGCTTTGTCTGCAAATTTCCAATTGAAGTAATATTGTCTGGTTTGAATTGTGTCCTGTGGTTAATGCTTCCCAGTGTTTGGCAGGGGTTGCCTAAAATGGCCGCCATTTATGGTTGGCCACGTGTCTGGCTGACAATGTCAGTGCTAATGCCATGGTTTTAAAAAGTGTGCTAAATGTCTTCACGTCTTCTCTTGCAGTGCGACGTCACTTCAATCATCATGGGTTTAAGATAGAGCAACGATTATACGAAGGAGTACTTTAAAAAAAATTTTATCCCTAATGTTTTTCGGCTCTTTTCACGTGTCCGAAAAGGAAGAGGTTAACCAGACAACCATGGCGGTAAAAGATTAACAAGCAGCATCAGAATATATAGGTACTGTAATTGAGGTATCAGAGATTGAGGATTAACAGTATTTGAGTTTTGCTAAGAAATGTTTTTATAATAATTCATAATAATACATGCTGATGTACTGTAAATGTTTGGAATAAACCAGTGAATCAATATCAATGTGCCATGAGGATTAGTTATTACATTTATACTGTTTTGGATTTGATGAAAGTTATCATTGTAATTTAGTTTGGTTTATTAATTTAGTAAAAACTAGGGTCAGTAAAGCTATATATTTTGGATTAGATAAAACATACAATTAATTCAATTTCGTCAATGAGGAAAATATACTTTAGCAGAAGTCTTAGAAATCGTTTCCATGGATGTGGAAATTATAGTTTGAAGCAACTTATTGTGTTCATATTGGATCAATTACAAAATATGAGCGTGAATCATTGCCTCACATTTTTTCAGTTTGATAAATAAAAAACTTTTCAGTGCAGGTTTACTTTAAAGAAGGTATGTTTGCTTCTTAATTCATATTTTAGCCTAGCCTTAACTAAAACGTTCACTCACTCTACATTTAACAGGTGATGTGTACAAAGAGCATACTCAGGCTAGTTTAAAGATTTTGCTTGTTATTCTTGTGAAATGGCAACGTGTTGACAATGAACCCACACACTAATGCTTTAGTTACTGACAACCTATTGATCACACACAGAGTCACAGTGGACTGTACTGTAAACAGTAACCACCACCTGGATGGCGACTGTTATAAAACCTACAAGGGCAACATGTCATTGAATCCTATTGGCCAATATTACAGATGATTAGTGGACCAGGACGTCCTTCAGGATAAATCTACAAACAAGGACTTACACAGTGGAAATATGTGGAGCTCTCCCCCTTTTATCTCACAATGCTCATAGCATATCCAGGTTTGTTTTTCCCCAAGTGGATAACACGCGTGTAAATAAGTCTCCGTCTTGCAGCTCTGGAGATAACAGGCATAACACTGTTGTTTTTGGCAGCACTCGCCCTGTGATCACTTCTCCCGGTTTGACTAGATCACAAAGCGTCTGATGGGCACACACACACACTCACATGAGCACTCACTCAGACATGCACACTCATGCATGCATGTACTGTATGCACAGACACAGACAGACACACACATGCATACATTCACGCACACAGGAAGATCGAGGATGAGGCATACTTTAGGGTGGGGGGGGGGGGGGTATAGAGTAAAACAATGGACACATTCTCTAGCTGTATTTACCAGTGTATCGCAACAGCAGGTCCCCTAATGGGTTTACACTGGGAATCATGCAGATTAACAGCATTAGAGGTGATAAAGCCAGTCATGGGTGTGATAGCAAGAGAGCCTGTAAAAATCATTGCTGCCAGTCCTGTCCTGCTGGGAGCTCAGCACTAATCTGGTTATCAACTGAAACATTGCATGCTGGGAGAAAATGACATCACAGCTGTTAAGTGAAGGTGAATAACAGATGCCATAATGGGCCACAGAATAATAGTTTGCTATGCAGAATGTGGTAGAAAACTGTAGCATGAAACTTGACACTGTTTCGAGTGAGATGTTTGTTACTGGTAGGTCATAGATTGAATGGCCCCGGGCAATGAAATTAGTAACAGACTCACCAGGAGAAGATCCACACACATACAACCTCCATATTTATTACCCTCACCGACTCGCCTCGGCTCGGGTCTGTAGCCATGGCGATGCCCTTGTACCAACGGTGAAATGTATGGAACGTTCACGCTGGCAGCCTGATTGAATGCAGCAAGGTTAACACTGTATCATTTAGCATAGGTCTGTCTCTGGCCGCTCATTCACACATGTTCTCTCCAAAACACCATACTTGTTAAAGGCCGTTCCACCTCAGTAAATAGAGGGCACCCGAGGATGAATGGTGACTTCTCTCCAGGGCCCCCCAGAGACAATACTGACTCCTACAATGCCTTTAGCTGGCACACAGACTTCAGCAATTAGACTGTGACTGTTGCTGGCAGGGGGCCAGGGTCAGAGCCCCGAGGAGGGCTGGGAGGGAGAGCTGTGGGATGGGCAACACACACACACACACATTGACTCGCACACACACTGAATGCCCATTGGCTCCTCTCCCCCCCACTCCGCTTGCCATGTTTGCCCCTCTAAGCTGCAACCCCCCCCCCCAACCCCTGTCCCATCCTCTAGCCATGGCTGTGTTTTTATGGGTCTGAGTCAGGGCCCCGGGGTTTGTTGGGTTTGTTTACCACTTGGTAGATGGGGGCTCTATAGGAGTGGAGGGGGGTAATTACAATGGTGGGGAAAACAAACAGAGGATGGAGAGAACTGGGGACTTGGCCCACGGTCACATGGGAGCTATTTATTCATTATTGGTCCAGTGGGAACCTTTGTTGCCTTTGCTTAAGGGATGTTTAGATGGGAGGGTGCGGACACAACAAATGCACTGTAGGGCCGGTAAATCTGCTGATTCATTAAGGGAGGACGACGACTGCGACCGCTGTCTTTCCCCGGCGCAGTCAATGTGGAGTTGATTATGGAAGTTAATTATCGTACTGTACAGCCAGATGTAGCTGTTCCTGCTGGATCGTTTCAATTTCTATAAACAGACCATAATGGGGGGGGGGAGAGGAGCTTGGCATGAGGGTCTAAAAACTTTGGCAAAAGGATTGTTGGCTTGAAGCCGTCTTACACACTCTCTATCTTACTGCTCTTTGACTATGAATCTCAGTCTCTTCCCCGTCACTCTCCGGCTTCACTCTCTGGAGCGACAGCAGCAGCGTGTGAACTCGAGCTGAACCACGTCACACTGGGGAGGGGGTTGTGCTTTACAATCTAAGTACGTATCACGGTCACTCACCCCAAACCAGTCCTGGTTGGCAGTGTGGCGTCAAGTGGTAAGCAGCACAAGACAAACTAGCCAGATAAATCGTGAACTCTTGAACTGATTGCAAATATACAGCTGGCAAGAGGGCAAGCTCTCTCTCTCTCTCTCTCTCTCTCTCTCTCTCTCTCTCTCTCTCTCTCTCTCTCTCTCTCTCTCTCTCTCTCTCTCTCTCTCTCTCTCTCTCTCTCTCTCTCTCTCTCTCTCTCTCTCTCTCTCTCTCTCTCTCTCTCTCTCTCTCTCTCTCTCTCTCTCTCTCTCTCTCTCTCTCTCTCTCTCGTACCATGCTCCACAACAGATCATCATTGAATCTCTATATATTTTCCGATGCTGCACCATGTTGTGTAATTGAGTACACAAAACATATGCACATGAGGGTTGGTTTGCTTTAAAGGCAGGAGTCTGGACATCGTCTAGAGCTCCCCGAGGGCTAATGTAGCTCTAACCCCAGGGGACTGTGGGGGTGGGGGTGGGTTGGTGTGTGTGTTGGGGGGTGGGGGGTAGGGTTGGCAAGCCCTTTCTCTCACGCACCCTGTAGACTAGAACATTAGAACTCACAAGTGGGGGGAACAAGAGAGAAATGCCCTTGGTGCCTTGCTGCCCCCTCCTTGCTGCATGACCCCACCCTTTCCCTACACACACACATGTGCACACACACACACACACCACCCCCACTGGGGTCATCAGCTTGGTACTGACCTCTACCAGGGATCAGCTTCTTGTGTCGAAGGACTTGTTTACGTTCGGAGTGGATTTACTAGAGTGTATGTGTTGCTTATTTGTTGTGTAGTTTGAACTGAGGGAAACAATTGAATCATTGAACACATTGAATACATTGATGATATTTATTAGTTTCTTGGAACAAACGCCCTAGGCTTCATTGACAAATACTGGCTTTTCCAGAGATAGATGTGTGCTGTTTTGGTGAGTCATCGCAAAACTGGTGCAGCATGTGCAGCAAGCATATAGCAAGCAATACACAATTGAGATTTTGACACCCATAGGTGACATTTTCTTATTCAAATAACCGCATCATGCTCCTGTCTATTGCAGGTACATTACAACGTTGTAAGCGACGCTCAAGATGTGTGTGTACACGGTGTGCTAGGCGGTTGTTACCAACAATGTGTCACCTTATCTTCCAATCTGTGTAAATCTCTCTGCGCCGTTTTTCTTCTCACGGCGGATCGTTTAACTCGCGTGTTTCAGTTGGCAGTAAAAAGAGCTGAGGCAGTGGTTTTTAGTCCGGGCCCTGGTGTAGTCATATCTACGATTGTCTGTATTGATTCAATGTCATGCTGCTGCATTTGAATAATAAAAGCTGTAGCAGCTGGCCCTGCGGGGTTAAGAAACAAGGGACCTCTCTCACTCTCTCTCTCACCCACTCTCCCTCTCTGTCTGTTTTTGTCCTCTTAACAACTTTTCTCACGTGGTCCTCTCCACACCCCGAAACCTCACGCTTTTCAGTCACGCCCATGCAGTTGGAGTTTTCTTCACTCGCTCGCCTCCCTCCTCCCTGGAGTCTAGGGAGCGAAGTCATGCTGCCGCGAGGCTGCAGCGGACGGCCTAGGACAACCAGTGTTTGTGTTGGGGAGTGAGGCACAATCAGCAGGCACAATGCAAATGTTAACCTTTTCTGCATTGCGTCGTCTGCCTCATAGCTGCGCACATGTGGTCATGTGGATTCCACATTTGCATACAGAATAATGTGGATTCCACATTTGCAAGCAGAATTGATAGCAATCACATGGTAGGATATGGGTATTTAAAAAAAGAAAAGAAAAAAAAGGCCTATTCACAGAAGACGATGACTGTATAGCAGAGGGGTCATCCTCGGAGCTATACTTCTGAGGTCTATCAATAAATGGTTAATGATTTGAAACCCTTTGGACACCCGTCTACTAAATCAGGCTTAAAACCTCGGTGCTCAGTGCAACCTCGGTAAGTTGAGGTTAGGTTTTTAGCCCCACCCCTCCAAGTCATACATCAGTCAGTAACCCTTCCAGTGCTCCCTGTTAGTGCACACCGATAGCTTGTTGCTAGTGTCTGTCTACTCTCATTCCAACTCCCCTGATGCCTAAATGGGCATCCCAGCCGCCGAAACCCAATTGTTTGCATAACTGGGATGAAACCACAGAAGAAATTAGAATTCACTGAGGGGAATGGCTAGTCCTCAAGGTGCACAACTACTGCAATTGGGGTTAAATTTTAGGTTAAAGACGTGGATTTTGTGATAATGCTCAACTTAGGTTTTCACAATTCTTTAACAGAAAAGTAAAAGTCAAAAGGTTTAAAAGTTTAAAATAGTAAAAGGCTCAGTGTCTGTTTTCCCGAAACTCCACATGTTTAAAATAATAGTTCCTGTTTACACTGTTAACATCTGTAAAATTAAAATTAAAATTGGTCTAGGGGTAATTTTCCTATTAAGCTAGTCAACGGACTAAGACATACTTACTAGCCCCCCTGCCCCCCCCCCCCCCCCCCCTCCCCCAGCCCCATTACAGAGGTCTCAAATTGTGGGAATCGACATGCATCTGCAGGACTATGAATTGATTGACGATCTACGCTTGGCCAACAACTAAAATTATTGTTTGACAGCTTATTTCAACTGTCATTAACCTTTCCATGAAAAGTAAAGATGTGTCTCATTGTGGGTGGTGACTCCTCTCTCTCTCTCTCTCTCTCTCTCTCTCTCTCTCTCTTATTGTTGCTTTCAGCGTTAAACTAAACAAGCTGATGTCTTCCCGGATTTATTATTGGTGGAGGAGGTGGAATAGGGGGCAGCTCCGGGTTGAGGTAATCGCGCCACTGGGATAATTGCGCCGTGTAAAACACTAACTGGATGTTTATGTCTCAACTCAGGGGGAAGTCATTAATGCCATCCTAATTAAGGGTAATAAAGCCCCCCCCCCCCCCCCCCCCCCCCCCCATGCCTGACGGGGAGGGGTGACCCCGCCCTGATCCTTGGCATGCTCCTGCGCTGCAATTATCAGACCCCATGGCTCCCCAAACATGTTTTCATAGCAATAGGCCACATTAGAGCTTAAACCCCCGTCTTCATCACTGCTGAGAAGGAAATAAGCTGATGGGTTACGACAGTTGTTTAAAGAAGTGTGTGTGTGTGTGCGTGTGTATGTGTGCACGTGTGTATGCATGTACAGGCATGTGAAGGTAGTATGTGTTTGTTTCATGTGACAGATGAAACGAACACATACTGATTTTTAATAACATCCAGTGGAATACTATACACCCACCAAACACGCTCACACTCGCTGACTCACACTCGCTCATGATGTTTAACTGTTGTGACATGTATAAACAAAAGGTGCTTTTTCTGGTGATGAACCATGAATAATGCATCCACATACACTCTGTAGAGCTTCACTATTGTGACTAGCAGCTATCGAAAAGGATTTGGCCACTTTGTTAAGACCCCAGATTAATTGTTGACATTGTTAATGTCGAGATGTAAATCAGAAAGGATTTTTGTTCAACCCACTCCCTCTCACGGTGTATGCTCGTTCTAAAATTGGGCAGTTGGCGAGAGCCATTGACATCCATTATATTTCAAACTAGTTCTTAGCAGCGCCCACAGCAGGATCTTGGTTTGTCTTGGTAGTTTTCTCCAAAAGTGCCAACAGACGAACAAGTCCACAAGTTTCAATTCTGTGTTTGTCCGCCCCTATGAATCATGGCTGATTTACATCTTGACATAGACAATGTCTACAATTAACCTGGGGTCTTAGAAACCCGGCCAAATCCTTTAAAAGGCTTGTGTGTGTGTGTGTGTGTGTCTGTGTGTGTGTGTGTGTGTGTGTGTGGGGGGGGGGGGGGTTAAGGTTGGCCTATCACAAGGCTCTTTATGTATTCACTGCTGACCACTGTAACCACTGCACACAAAAGATTGGTCTCCTCAGCGCCGAACCAGGGTGCTATTGTGTGGTGACTGTAGATCCAGGGTTTTTCAAAAACAATAACATTGTGCCAGAGCGAGCGAGAGTCACAGTGAGAGAAGGAGAGAGAGAGTATGTGACTGATCCAAAACTAAGGAAATCATTGACTATATACAGTCTCAGTGAGCACAGCCTCGCCATCCAGAGAGGCCACCACAGGCAGACCTGGCTCCCAAGAGAAGACAGACTGTGCACCCACTGCACACAAAATGAGATGGAAATTGGGCTGCACTTTCTAACTACCTGCCAACTGTACCAAGAAATCAGAGACACATGCTTTCCACAGATTACACACACCTGAAAAGATTATGAACAAAAAGGCTGGGTGAAATGCAGCAATATGCAAACACAGCAACAAGATTTGTGAGCTGTTGTGACAAGGAAAGGACGTCCAATCGAAAACAACCCGAGTAAAGACTGTGAATCATTTGTGTAATCCTGCATTATCAATATCATGCTGATCTTGGTACATAAACATACTGCACATACAAAGAGAACAGATACCATTTAATATATTTAAAAAGCAAGTGTTTACACAGTTCTCACTTATTGGTCTTTATATCTTTTTACTGCAATGTCCACATTTTTCAATTTTTATTTCAAGTTCTCTTTACTTATCTGTATGTATAAATACAAATATATATATATACAAAAAAATATATATACATGTGTTTCTTATTTATTTTTTTACACCAAAAGCAAAATAAGTTTACATACTCTTATCTTTGATTTACATTTTTATACAGCTCTGTTTACACAATAATTTATTCTAGAATATGTTTAGTTGAAGAGAGAGAGAGAGAAAGAGAGAGAGAGAGAGAGAGAGAGAGAGAGAGAGAGAGAGAGAGCACATGTACTGATATGAGTAATGGCACACAGCTGTCCTCTAAAAATAAACACACACACACATGTGGGACAGGTGTGTGTCTGTGTGTGATTGTGTGCATAGGTTTGTCTGTGTGTTTGTTGTTTGTGTAGGTGTTTTTTGCAGATCTGCAGACTTAAACCGTCAACGGTACAAAGAACAATTGTTGTAACCTTTAAAATATATTTGGTTAAAATATTATCTATCTATATCTATCTTTTCATCTATCAATCTATCAATCTACCTCTGTCTCTCCCTCTGTTTCTCCCTGTCTCTATCATTCTCTCTCTCTCTATCTCTCTTTCTCTAGATCTCCCTTGCTCAGTCTCTCTCCCTCTCTCTTTCTGTCTGTCTCTCTCTATCTCTTTCTCGCTGACCCCCCCCCCCCCCCTCTCTCTCCATAGTATAGGGCCAGAACACCAAGACGCAAAAACAATCATCCAGCTTCTACTGGGAGACCATAACAGACCGTCTGCCAATAACAACAACTCAACTCTTCCTCAGAAAGAGAGGGAGAGGGAAAGCCATATGTGGATGAAGTGGTTTGTGTGTGTGTGTGTGTTTGTGTGTGTGTGTGTGTGTGTGTGTGTGTGTGTGTGTGTGTGTGTGTGTGTGTGTGTGTGTGTGTGTGTGTGTGTGTGTGAAAAGACCAGAGAGGCCCATGCATTGCACGGAAGGAGTGAAGGAGAGGAGTCACACAAAAGAAAGTGTGCGAGAAGCAGAGAGACAGGTGCAGAGAGACAGGGTAATCTGAAGGAGTAGGAGTTAGAGAGAGAGAGAAAGAGAAAGAGAGAGAAAGAGAGGGAGGAGACAGGATGGTGAGTGGGAGGAAAAGTGTTTATGTCTCATGTGCCTTGTGTGTAGGTGGATGGGTTTCACTGGTGGGACCGAAAAGAGTGAGGGGACTCATGTGTGACCACAGACCAAGCCTCATGACCTTTACCGCTAATGGCATCCTCTGGAGTGCGTGCACACACACACACACACACACACACACACATTTACAATGTATACATGATGCATACCAGTGGAAAATGTATGCACAAATACATACAAAGATATTCACACATACACACCTTAACACAGACAAACAAATGAACAGTCAAAATGGAAAAGAGCAGAGACACAGTGACCACACACAGTGCACACTCTGTTACCAACTTCCCCCCCCCCCAATCCAACTACACATCCTCACACGAACACTCTCTCTCTCTCTCTCTCTCTCTCTCTCTCTCTCTCTCTCTCTCTCTCTCTCTCTCTCTCTCTCTCTCTCTCTCTCTCTCTCTCTCTCTCTCTCTCTCTCTCTCTCTCTCTCTCTCTCTCTCCTCTCTCTCTCTCTCTCTCTCTCTCTCTGACACCCAAATATCTCTTAAGCTGGCAGAATACGTTCAAAAGAAAGTGCATTTTTCCTCAGGCCGAGAACAAATAAGTCATTTTTGCAGACAAACTTGTGTCATACTCAATGCGGTTTCAGTTTGGTTACTGAGCATGCCATTGGTAAAGAGCAATGGGGTCACCATAGAGAAGGGGAAATCAAATAAAAATAAATCACGCCCACTTTGCCTGTCCTAACTAATCACACAAAGTGTTCACACTGCAGAGTTTTGGCCTAGCATGCTGACCACTTTGCATGTGTGACGAGGATAGCCTTGGGATTGTGTTCATCGCACATCTCTAGCTCATCTCTCATCGCCATGGCGCCCAGACAACCACCAACAGCTTATCAGTCTGTCAATATCATAAAGAGCGCGGGGGGTGTGTGTGTGTGGGGGGGGGGGGGGGGGGGGGGGGGGGGGGTGGACGTGGCACGAAGGTCATAAATAGCTATGAAAAAACAACTATGCCTGTTAGATCAACTGTGTATGTGAACTGTTGAGGAAATCACAAACCTGCCAATGTACCACAAAGTGTCCATGTTCTATTGCGATAAATAAATACCTTACATTAGGTATTTATACTTACACTTATCATACTTATACTAATCATGTCATAAAAACATACAAACAACATATCGACACCATCAGGCCATCAGATGTAGACACCCTACGATTTGTCTTTTGGCTAATGTTTGTGTTTTAAAAAGATCGATGTAATCTTGTCGCTTTTTTTCTTTTAACAGCGCCTCAAAAATCCTGAGGCAGACCGTTAATTGGTGGCCCCCGGAAAAGCAACCTATGGTGTGTTTGAGTGGAAATTATCAACTCCATACAGCAGTGTATAAAGACATCCACAACCCATTGATAAGTAAGTATAATGGCCCCCTAGGACAATTGGGTCACATTCTGTCGTGACCTCCCTGGCTCTGCAGTTTTCTGAATGAACCATCTGGATGTGTTAATCAGCACAACCTAGAGGTACAGCTAATGACTGGAATCAGCTGGTGTAATGCATGGGTGGAGCAAACATAAAACATGGAAATGAGCTATTATTTTCTGACCCTGGAGTCACCCGGGAACGTTTCCCCAATCCAGTGCAATCAAGATCTGGAGCGTGACACACACAACAAGTGTTGACGAGAGAGAGGGAGAGAGAGAGAGAGAGAGAGAGAGAGAGAGAGAGAGAGAGAGAGAGAGAGAGAGAGAGAGAGAGAGAGACGTTCATTGCATCTCGGCAGCCTGCCACCTAGACGTTTGTAGTGGACAACGGACAGGATGTGAGTTCCAGCTAATAGAACAAAGGCCATTGAACAGAACTCAGAGCCAGAATGAATGCGGGTGACCTCTGCACAGAGCTGGAGCGCACCGCCGGTGCAGTCGCCGCCAGGACACCTGGGTAGAACCGGTGCGGTTCTAGCTCTGGTTCTCTGCTGCGTGCCAGGTTTATCCGACGGATCGCTGAGAGGAACTGTCACCGGCCACAGGGACACATACGTCCGGCACGGCCAGATGGCTTGTGGCCTACGAGCCCCTAGGCTAGTGGAAGTGTTAGTAGCTGGTTTGTTTTCATGTCTCTCAGCAGTTTTAGCATGAGTGCTGCCAATATATTCTTGGGAGCTCCGGGTAGGACCGAGTAGTATCTGAATGAATGCTGTGTGTAAAGACTATGTGACCTAGCTATGTGAGTGAGTAAGAATGATGCCCTGGGTCTCTCAACAACAACAACAACAACAACAACAACAACAACAACAACAACAACAACAACAACAACAACAAAATGAATCGAATTGGATTGAATTGGGTTGGAGAAGTCTGGGTGTGGTGTGTGAATTGAGTCAAAGTCGATTTGTTTTGGCTATAACAGAGTGCATGCAGTAGACCTGATGTTATTAACATCAGGTCATAAATTAGGTTATAAGCTAGGTTACATTTCAGGTGATAACTTATAAGGGTAATTCAAAGAAGTACAATGCATCATTAACAAGCATGACGGTTTGAGTTCATAAACTCTCAAAGTTGGAGCATGGAAAAGAGTTTCTAGCATAAAAAAAGTTTGTTTATGTGTCATCCTTCTACTATCCCTCTCCCCCCCCCCCCCCCCCCCCCCCCCCCACCCCCTCTTTTTTCTCTCTTCCCCCATCGCCCCTCCCCCTTCCTGGCCAGGCTGTTTTGATTTCACAGCGGTTGAACGGCAGCCTCGACCCCACCTGACCCCCAGGCTAGCTTTTGCTGATGTCAGCATCTTGCAGGAGATTGGAGCACAGAGTTTTTAAACAAAGCCCCGCTCTCTGCCCCAAGGGGGCTCATCTACTTTGCTCCTTAAAGGAGCCACACACAATTTAGACTTTCAAACACAGTTGAAACAGTAACAATACAGTTGCAAAACAGGTTGACTTAACTTTATAAGCGTGCGTCACGCTAGCCCCTTCCTTTGTAAATTACCCAAACGTTTTTATGCACACTTACAAATGATGAATCATTTAGCTACCTTACCATTATGAAATTGTATTATGCCTGAACTAGCGCATGCAATATCCAACCCTCGATTGAGTCAGCAGTGAAACTTGTGTTTTTCATATTAAAGATACAACCCTCAAGTGAAACTAACGCGTCTGACTGAGGCGAATGAAGAACCCCTCCCCCCCTGCCTTTTATCGTCCTGCGCGGTCCATGGCTTTTCATCTTCGACATGCTTCCCTGCGCAACACTCATTTATACGATTTGTTGGCCCTCTTTTTTGGACATGACACCCTCGGGGTCTTTGGTAAACACAACTTGCCTTTTGACTATTGCCTAATCATCATTGTGTGATCCTAGGTGCTGATAAGAGCACTCTGGCAGGTGGGGTGGGTGGGTGGGGTGGGGGGGTGGGTGGGGGGTGGGGGGGAGGGGGGGGGGGGGGGGGGGTTGGTGGTGATAGACATGAAAACTATATCACCACATTTTTGGTTTAGGTTTGTGCTCAGGAGACCCCTCTATATGTGTCTCAATATCGCACGGGATGATGCAAATGCACAAATGTGTGGCATGATTTTTTTGTGCAGTTGGGTGTTTTGCGTGCGTCATCAGATCCCTGTGGTTATCCTGTGGTCCACTCATAGACAAACTGAATAGAAGCTATGAGCGCAATATTTCAACCCATTTCTCCTAGTTACAATGTGTATTTGCTGCTATTTTATAATATGCCATGGAGAGGTTGTGTTTTGATATGTCTGCTTGAATCAAATATAGGACATATATTTATATATATTATAACATATAACAACACTCTATAACATTTAGAGTGCATTGTGTATCATTTACCTTCTCTTTGTCTTTCTCTATCTCTCTACTCTACACACACACACACACACACACAAACACACACTCACTCACTTAGGCACACAAAACAGATTTAAACCTTCAAACCCTCCACACACATATGTACACTCACACCCACTCACTCCCCTGCCCCCCCCCCCCCCCCCCCCCCCCCCCCCCCCCCCCCCCCCCCCCCCCCCCCCCCCCCCCCCCCCCCCACACACACACACACACACAGAAGCAAGCACTTGAGTCCCAGTGCTGGCATGTCGCCGGCACCTGACCCAGCTTTATTGGCCCTGTGTGCCCTCCCTGCCTCACTGTGTTGTGTAAAAAAAAGGTTTGTGTGAACAGCTGGGCTCGAGAGTCCAGGCCCCGGGGCCCAGTCATCTAATATCTCCTGGCTGGCCCCGGGGGCTCCAGTGCTGGGGAAAGACTGTCCATAAAGAACCTCTTATCTGCAATGGGCCCCTTGGCAGTGTAATAAAACACTGCACAGACTTGTCCAACGTATTTTGTTTTCTAAATCCGACCAGTACCGCAGATAACGGCCGGATCAAATTAGAAGTTGGAGCTCATGCACTCGTTGGATAACTTGATCATCTGCTGGACTTGTTCACTCTGTGTGTGTGTGTATTTAGCTTTTTTTTTTTTTTTGAAAAAAAAGGGTTGGCAGGATTCCTCCCCCTCTGAAAATGTAATCACACACAATGAGTGGCAATTTTACACACAAATGCTCTTTTCAAGTTCCCCTTCAACAAAACAAGGCAACAAATTACTCCTTCTCGTGCAACCGATACACCATGCTGTTAGCAAACTTAAAAAGGCCTTTGTCTTTTTTAATGGTCGTACATTATTGTCCCATTAGAACCAACCTACTTTATTGCCTTCCTAATTCAATCAGTTGGAGTGAAGCAGATTTGAAGATCCAGAGATTTG
>JACYXH010000400.1:1100000-1108153 GCA_026745465.1 Lota lota | reverse complement strand
AGGTCAATTGGTAAATATTTGAACCGTGAGAGCGAGATGGAATTAGAGAGTGAGAAGGAACAAAAGAGACAGCGAAAATGATAGGGGGAGAGAGAAGGAAAGAGAGAGAATGAGAGAGAGAACCAGAGAGAGAGAGTGATAGTGGGAGAGATGGATCGAGCACAAGAACGAGAGCAAGGAGCGATACATTCAGAATGAGAGAGAGATAAAGAAGGAGAGGGATAGATAGATTGAAAACAAAATATAAAGGGAAAGATCGAGAGAGAGAGAGAGAGAGAGAGAGAGAGAGACCCACATTATCCCCTCTGTGCTCTGTGAGGCTCCCTGCTCTCTTTTCCAGCCAGCCATTTATTATCCAATCAGCCAGGCCCTTGAAGCGGCGGGGCCGGGCTCAGCGGACCCCGACCCGCATGGCTGATGGAGCACCCAACAGACTGTGTCATCCACGCAGCCTCACCAGACCCAAAACAAACACACACCGGGGAGGGGGAATGGCAGGATAGCTTTCGGGGACCGAGACCTTGGCCGTAAACGACGGATACGTTCCACTTGCCTGCCACCGTTTATTTAGTTCCATCTACGCTCGTCAGGTCAGATTTATAGCAGGGGCCCGGAGGTGTTGTGTAGCCAGGATTGAGTGGGTATGACACTGTTGCCACTTGTAATGGCCTGAACGTGTGTGTTTGCGTTGTGTTTTACACAGATGGCAGTTGTTTTTTTGTGTGTTTCTTCCCCCGCCTGTTATTGTTTCTGTGTTACAGTCTGTGAATATGTAATGTGGTTGCAATCATTAACGTAATTGTTTAATAGCTTTTGAAGCGCTTTTACTTCAAGTTAAACACAGGGGTCCGTAGGGGAATTCCCCAAAAAGGTGGGAACAAAAAGTGTGTGAGATACTTAACCGCCCCCCACTCCCCATCCCCAACACTTAACTCCACACACACACACACACACACACACACACACACACACACACACAAACACACACACACACAACACACACACACACACAAACACACACACATACACACACACACACACACACATACACACACACACACACACACACACACACTCAAGAGAGGGCCTTAGCGCGGATCAGAGGGAACAAAGCCAGGACAAGACAACAGCCACAATTACAGAGCAGCCTGCAGTCAGTCCCGCGCTTTAATGAAAGTCCAGTTTCCCCTGCCTCAGGTAACCTGCTCGACGTTGATTGTATCTGCCAAACAATTACACTGTCACAATCAAAGGAAGCTGTCTTTAAAAGGTCTGTCAGGGCCCTCGGTGGGGCTAATGAGCGCTCATCTCTGTCCCACCGTGTCACTCGGGCCCTGAATCCTCCCTTTGTTCTGCACATCACCTGCCCCTCAACCGCCCGCTCGCTGCAACACTTCAGGCACTTAGATGGCCACGCTTTTTTACAAAGAAGGGCCCGGGGCCCCTGAGGCAAAGAGCTGATACGCTCTCCTGGCACCCTACCCCCACCCTATATCCCCCCCCCCCCCCCCCCCCCCCCCCCCCACCCATCTCACTGGAACCCTGTAAGATACAGGCTAGTGCTCCAAATCATAGTCTCTCTCTCTCTCTCTCTCTCTCTCTCTCTCTCTCTCTCTCTCTCTCTCTCTCTCTCTCTCTCTCTCTCTCTCTCTCTCTCTCTCTCTATCTCTCTCTCTCTCTCTTGCTTTCTCTCTCTCTTATTCATTATTTCTCATTCTTGATTTCTCTCTCTCCCTCCCTCATTATGTCCTTCTCTCTCATACTATTTAATTCTCACTCTCTCTATATTTCCAATGGCTTCTTTATTTACTTTCTTATGGTCTTTCTCTAACAGAGACGCTTCATTCTGTTTCCTAATTTATTCTGATCCTCTGATTGTAACACGGTTCCCCTGTGCTTGTGTGTTGTTTTAATCCTCTTTAATGTCTTTCTGCTTGGCTAGTGTCTCATCAGATCAGATCAACACCGGTCGGAACCACCTTCAAAAACACCCTCCCTAATTCACAGAGCTTCCGCACCGTGCAGAGCCGCTTAGCTATTTTACATTTGACTTGATTGGTTTTTGTGTTAATCCATTCACCCCTCGTTTCGAGTTAATACCTGCTTCATGTTTAACTTCAATTAAAGGCAGTGGGGTGATTAGAGAAGACACATGCAGAGTATAGAAGGAGACCGAGCTGCAGTTTCTTGTCTGACGGCTTAATGATTGTCCAGCAGCCCCGACGCACGGTATTTCCGTTTGTCTCCGCCAATCAACGGACTCGGGAGTTATTGTGTCAGGAGAGACCTGGTGGTTATCTGTGTGAGCGTGCGCACGACGTGTGCATAAACACACATGCATTATGTGTACACACAGACGAACACACACACACACACAGGTCTGGGTCCACTAAGCCCTGCTGCAGACACGCACATGCACAAGAAAACAAACACACACACACACATACACACACGTACACACATGAGCACACACACACACACACACACACACACACAAACACGCACATATGCACAAGCATGCACACACACACACACACACACACACACACACACTAGAGCAGTAATGGGTTATGGTTGTGTTGGGACTGGGTGTGCAGGCTTGTTGCCCATGGATGGAGTTAAAGAGAGGGTAATCACAGAATACTGTAAATGATCCCCTAGCTGACCCACGCTGCCGTTCTATGTAGCGACCCATGCTGCAGCTGGTTTTAGTTTACCTGATTCATCACTGTACGCACAAGTAACAGGCTCAGGTTTAATACCGTGTTGTTCCTTCCCTGCTCCATCCACTATAGGGCATCTCCACCTCCTCCTCCTCCTCCCTTCTCTGCTCTTTGTCTCTCTCTTTTTCTCTTCCTCCCTTTGTCTCTCTCTCTTTATCCCTTTGTATCTCTCTTTTTGTTCCTCTCTCGCTCTTCCCCTTCTCTGCCTCTCTGCTGCGCTCTCTTCATTCACTCCGTCCCGGAGACACCCCATTCATTTCTTTTTTATTAAACTTCAGCGCTGAACCCTGAGACTCATTTCCTCCTCAGGCCCTGTCCTGCGGTTCCTGGTGGAGCAGAAAGCATGCTGGGAGTTTCCTAGGGACAGGCAGGGGACGGAATGATGCTGGTGATTGAGGAGGAGGAGGGGGGAGGGGGGAGGGGGTAGGGGGGAGGGGGGAGCTGGTGGAGGAGGGGGAGGAGGAGAAGGGTTGGTGGGGGGTGCTGGGGCCCAAATATGGCATGCCTGGTTGTTTTTTTTCAGGAGGGTTAGAAAAGGACAGGACAAGAGATACATATCTATATACATGTATATTTATATCTATATCTATATCTATATCTATATCTATATCTATATCAATATATAGATATATAGATATATAGATATATATATATAGAGAGAGAGAGAGGTCCTTTGTTGTTGGAGTGCCCCGATGCATTGGAATGTGAGGATTCTTCTACGTGTGTCTTGCCTTTAAGGTCTGCTTTTGAAGTGTTCACAGGCGATACATAGACACCACAGAGATGAAGGCCTATAGGTGTCCAAAAGACAACAACATCTGCAGGAGAAGGGCAAGGTATCTTAACTACATCCAGGCATGACAGCCTACGCAGGCATCCTTCCTCGACCACATCCACCTAATGAGTCGGGCGAAGCAATAGGGAGACAGCCAAAGGAAAACTGTAGCACCGGTCAACTGCAGCGGAACAAGCTTGCAAGGATAGAAGGGTTCAACAGTAACCCAAAGTATACACTTGAACTAATCCTATTGTATTTAGGAACTGGTGATCCATCAATCCATCAATCCGTCTATCCATTTAAGGTCCGGCTGGAATGAGGAAATTTGGTTGCCACAGTAACATGTATGAAACTTGGCCTTAGTACTACAAGGGTCCGAGCAGGAGGCCATAACAAAGTAGTAGTTTGTTTTTCTTGTTTTTGTCTTAGGGATTTAGGCATATGGAGGTGAGCTGGGTACGGACGTTAATGTGAACCAACCACCTCACTGTTATGATGTATGAGCAGGCACACCACCAGCTGAGGCTCAGGTCGATATTATGTACCCTCCTTCGTGTGTGTATGTGTGTTTCTGTATGTGCGCGTGTGTGCGCGCATGCACATGCATGGATATAATTAGGGCAGGGGAGATGGGGGTGAAAGACGGGGATGGGGGGTGGGGGGTAACCTAAGCCGTTTTATGAAACATGTACAGCAAGAAACATATAATGCAATTTTCATGGTTTTTAAATGAACCATCTGGGTACTTGTTGGCACAGCCCCAGGTTAAGGCAGGCTTATTTTCCTTGCTGAAACAACCATGCAACAAACTCTGCCACTAGGGACCCCTGCAAGAATCTGCAGCAATCAAATTATTCCAGAAAACTGTTCTGTATGAAGTGTTTAGGGTATTGTTTTGCAAAATAGTACAATAACAAATGTTTGAGAATGGCAGGTGTGTTTTGTCTCCTGACTCTGCATTGCAAAATACTCTTCCCCGTATAATGATTTTCTGGCCCGTTACTCCTAGTTAGTGTATTTGCTTTAGACATCGAAGCCTATTACCGTGTGGACTTTTGACTCTGAAACAATTTATGGAGGACTTTCTTCAATAAATCTTGCAATATTGTTTCCAATTCTGCCACAATTGCACATAATGCCAGGCTTTCAGGATCTTGATGATCACACCGATTATTGGCTGAAATGTAAGAAAATGTACGGTGAAATATGAATGTATACTTTATCAAGCTGCATGTTCCATCGGTAGTCCTACATAATGATTAAGGCAGGCCCCTCCAGGAAGTGATTGTAAAAATCACACTGACTAACAGTGTACAACATACCACTTGCATAACACTTCACTATAACAAGGAGTCAGGATAGTGCAGTGACTCGGGTGTTCATCTCGTACCGAAAGTTCCCTGGTTCGAGCCCTTATGTCTGCAGTCCTGTAGGCAACCTTGAGCAAGGTGTCTAAGGACACCTAACTCCTTAATGGACAATACCGCTGTTGATGATAAAACCATCGTAGCCGTCTCTCCTGGCTTCACTGAAACATCCGTTATCCATATAATTTAGCAAAATTACTTTGCTGTACTGATTCTGCTGATGAGCATTTAGCGCCTGTCACAAATGTAAACAATGGCAATTTAGCACATTTGTCTTTTGGAATCAATGTATGTTGGTCAGTACATAGTTTGTGGACCACATAACAGTGAATTGCCATAAGTACTTTACAAAATAACTAATCACAAAGACTAGTGCTAGTGCTATTGTTTACATTGGTGCCAGCCACGTTCACACTATATGCAGAATTGGCAGAACAAAGTAATTTTTACAAATTAAATTGGTAACGGATGCTTTATTGAAGCCAATAGAGACGGCTAAGATGGTTTGTTATTTGTCCTTTAATGATATGACGATGCCACTTCTGAATTCACTGTAAGTGGATAAAAGCACCCGCTGAAACAACCAAACAGTAACACAGTTTAAAAATCCATCCTTGCAATACTAGCAGTTTGTCAGTAAGCCTCCCTTGCATGACAGACATTCATGGTGACACAACAGGCTGATTTCCTGTCTCTGATCTGATGGCAAGCTGTTAGCTTAATGAGATGCATGCCAGCGCTGAAGGCTTTGTGAGACAGATTGGCCCTCCTGCTAACCCGGGGCCCGCCGCGGTCGGCTGGCTGGAGCTTTCACCCTCCAGGCGAAGCTGTTTTAGCAACCTGACTCTGTTTGCATAATTCAACTGGCCACAGTTAGCACCTCCTTGTCCTCTCTCTTCTGGAGCTATTTATAATAATAATAATACAACAAAATGTAAGAGACATATCTGGCAGTAAGGAGAGTTGTTGTTTTTGGAGTGATGGAAAATCTGAATACATTGTAGTGGAGCAGTGTGAGATTTCACATTCAATGTTACGCAATGCAGCATGTGAACATATTTTAAATGTTTTTATTTTTCACACAATTTCAGTTATTAATTTCCTTATAAATGTTAATAGTTTTGAACACAAATCCCTGAAATGTCAATAATCCCTGTGTTCTTTATAATATTAAACAGTAACAACCATTTGGTGACATTAGCCCTCCTGTTACTATATGTTCTCTTAAACACAGCACTAGAAACACAACATATTGAAGAGTTTCAAGCAATTAAATTTGCCACACACACACACACACACACACACACACACACACACACACACACACACACACACACACACACACACCATGTCCGGCGATATGAATTCTTGTCAGAGGAGGGGATACTTTTTATCACTCGGCCTCCATAGTTCACACTGATAGCGATCCGTGACATTGATAGATATCACACTACAGTTATCTTTCCATCGCCTCTCCTCCATCCGTATATACTACTACCACATACTACTACTATCGGCCAAGGCGGTTATGCGTGAGACTTTGCAACATTCATTCTGTTTTTCTGTTCTCTACACAATTTCCATGGTCCATCCATGGTTGGTATCGTAGGCACACATCGCCGTAAATCCCTCGTTAAGATAAAAGCTGTTTGAACAACCATAGAGGCCAGCGATAGAGATACAAATACTCTACTTTATGGGGACTTTAAGTATCATGGGGATTGTTACCCCATTGTCCAGCCTTGTGTAGCATTGCAACAAAGGAACGTAATGGAAACGTTTTCACGTTCCTCTTGAACAGTTGTTCTTGAGTTCATTTGTTCCCTGAACTCTCTCTCTCTCAGGTTCAGACAGGGACTCACATTGAGATAAATGTCTTCTGGTAATGGCTTTCATTTGTTTCAGATCGATAATGGACGTTGTTAGCCATTGATAGCGTGATATCAGGGAGAGAAATGCTAGCAGCTACACAAACAACAGAGAGAGAGAGAGAGAGAGAGAGAGAGAGAGAGAGAGAGAGAGAGAGAGAGAGAGAGAGAGAGAGAGAGAGAGAGAGAGAGAGAGAGAGAGAGAGAGAGAGAGAGAGAGAGAGAGAGAGAGAGTGAACGTTATTTCAGGTTGGAGCGGCTGTGTCCTTGTTGCGTGCGCTTGAGGAGTAAAAAAAAAAAAAGAATTCCCTGTCAGATGTTGAACCTCGAATTCTGAATCGCATGGCCGCAACTCAACACAAACATTTTGTCTGTCAACGAACATGAGTGTATGATTAGCCCCCAATCACATCCAGTTGAATTTTTGCGCTAAGAGCGCGGCCTTGATGGAGGAAACACTAATGGTGAAATGAGGGACATTATTTTGGGGATAACATACATACTAACACCCTTGCAGACAAAAACATCTGTGAACCTCGCCTTGAAAAGCAACCTCCCTTCCTCTGCCAGAGCTGTTTTGATAATTATTAATTATTACAAGCCGGCATACTGTTAGCATCTCTAATTTGACAGAATGGTAATTGATCGCAGGTGTTCCGCAGGGAGCATTCTGCGTTAAGTATTTTTCTTTATTTTATTTGCCTCAGCAGTGAAGTGAGGTCATCCTCCAGAAACACGATTGGAGAGCTTCCCCTCTCTGATGTCCCCATCATCCTGGGAGGAGAGGAGGAGGAGCATAGGAGGAGGAACACAGGAGGAGGAGGGCAAGAGGAGGAGGGCAAGAGTAGAAGGACAAGAGCAGAAGGTCAGGAGGAGGGCAATAGGAGGAGGTCATGAGGATGAAGAGGGAATGAGGGGAAAGACAACAGTAGGAGTAGAACACAAGGAGGAGGAAGAGGGGTGAATGAGCACAGAAGGGGGAGGAAAAGAGAAGGGCAGGAGGAGTAAGACAAGAGGAGGAAAACAATAGGAGGAAGAAAGGTGGAGGGCAGATGGAGGAGGAGGAGGAGGGTAGGAGGAGAAGGAGGAAATCAGGAGGAGAAGGCCAGGAGAAGGAAGATGAGGAGGAGGAGGAGGAGGAGGAGGAGGAGGAGGAGGACAGGATGAGGAGGGCTGGAGGAGGAGGGCAGGAGGAGGACAGGATGAGGGTGGGCTGGAGGAGGAGGGCAGGAGGAGGAGGAGGAAGACAGGAGGAGGAGGATAGGAGGAGGAAGACAGGAGGAGGAGGGCAGTAGGAGGAGGAGGGCAGGCAGAGGAGAGCAAACGGACTCCACTAGGCCTCGCTGGCTGTCCAGCTGGGATGTGGCCAGACTTGCAACATTCCTCTGGTTGCTCTGGTCACCCGGGGTGTGTGAAC
>JACYXH010000400.1:1090000-1095000 GCA_026745465.1 Lota lota | reverse complement strand
CACGCACACACACATGCACATGAACATAAACCCGGGCTATTTATCTCGTCAGTCAAGATTTAGAGTGACATAATACTGGCATATTCAAACTCCTCTCGACATAAAACGTGAATCATGTAGAGCTCTCCTTTTTCCAGCTCCTCAGTCAGAACCAATCGGTTGACTTCATTTACTTGGACATGTCTATTTGTGACACCTGCGCTGGGCGACCTCAGCGGGCTAAACCAATAAATAAAATAAAGAAAGCACAACGAGCCACCAGGGAATATGTATATCTACATTTATATATATATATATATATATATATATATATATATATATATATATATATATATATATATATATATATATATATATATATATAGAGACATGTTCTGTTCTGCAAAGAAATTACTTTACGAACCGTTCCGAGTATTTATCATAGAAGCAGGTTTGGATAGGGGATTTGTGTCTCTGGCAAATTGGAATGGATGTTTAATTCTCTGACATGAAGACGTTGTGAAATGAAGACCAACCGGAGTCGTTGAACCTGGGTTCGCCAGGGGTCACGGCTAAACGGGCGTCGCTAACGAGGCAGAGATAGAACGAGGACAACAACAGCCCGTGTGGGATGCCTCTCTCGTTCGCTGGCGTTTTATAGACTCGCTGCGAGGCAAAAACAACTCTGTGGAATCCGTTTGTTGTGGTCAAAGCCTTTTCAGGTTAAACCCAACATTGTTCCACATTATCTGGAGCTTTGACTTTTTCGTTTTCTCCGCCCCCGCTGCACGGCTGTTTCGCATCGCGTCTTATTTGAAGTGACAATCCGAGCATGTCTTTGGTCATCACTGTGTACGTTTGAATTTGAAGAACAACTAAATACAAAAGAAGTAAGAAAAATGAATACAGTAAAGTTACTCTTGACTGAATTCTGAAGCGTAACATTTCCACGGTATTTCAGACTTTTCAGACTAACTATAAATCTGAAGGTGGAACGTGCTGTTCAACCATACGTTTATGTACGCCAAGTCCATCTGACCGTGTTATGACCGTATTAGACATTGAAAACATACGTGGCTAGAGTAAGTCTCTCCAAGCAATAGTGAACCTCGCTCGCTAAGTGTGCACGTTGAAGGGCCGAGAGCTGCAGGTCTTTCAGAGGTGGTGAGTTAAGAGAGAGGCTGCCAAAGCTGCTCGTTACACACTTCTCCCTGGAGCCGAGGTGGTCAACAGAACCCTGGGCCCGGGCCCAACACCGGGCTCCCAGAACTGGCTGACCTTGACAGGATGATGCCGGATGGCTTGGCTCCTCCAGAGAACGAGTCTCTAAAACAAAATAAAAAGTACACAGCTGAGATGATGACACATGAGCTGGCCGTTTGGATAGCAGGGTGCAAATAATGCAGTCATTTACACTCAACTCAAATCAGAGTTTCCAAATGGGTTGCTTAAGACTGAATCCTGTGAGTGAAACAGGGTAGTGCATGTAAGTGGTTCGTTTGGTTTGGGCATTAAATGTGATTGTCACTGATACGATTAGTTTCTAATCCACTCTCGTTTAGGAAGAAACTCCATTGTTAACTTCATACCTTTTTTGGGGGTTCTGCATGAACTTATACTACCACCCCCTGCCCTCTCAATCCCAGACGCTTTTCTTTTTTTTTGTCAGAGGTAGCGGTTGGGGTTGGACTCGGCAAAAGAAAGTGAACTAGCTTTCAAAAGCATTTCTCTAGGCCCACTCGCCCCCGAACAAAGCCTGCTGTCAACTGGTCAAAGTTTCACTTCCTAATTACCTTCTCCTGGGGCACAATGGCCCGGGCGGCCGCCTCTGACGGCCCACTCTTCCAGACCCCCAGCATTCTTTCCCAGGCGACCGGCCCCTCACTCCGGCCAGCGGTCTCCAAGGAAGTCCTAGAGAGGGCTGCTTAACTCATAACTTATAACACCTCACACGTGGGTACATAAATAAAAACACACACATGCATATGAAAAGAGAAAATGCGGCTGAGAATTGATGACCGTATCTACGTTGTAATAGCCGAGCGGTTATTGAATTGGGAGTTTTTTTGCACAATCCTGTGCTGTAAAATGAGGTAAATGTGACCCAAATATGCTGCAATTCACGTAAGAAGAAAAATATGGATTTGTATTAGATCACATTCTTGGAACCACGTTTAAGTCTATTTTACCGCTCAGTCGCTCTTTGATGAATGTACAATAAGACCTTTTAAGTCTGTTTTAGCAAGGGTCATCTAGAGGTCTCCATAAGTTTACACTTTAAGCCCTTGACTAAGTCAGCCTAACAGCTTTGCACTTTTATTTTCTACATTTGCAAACTACGTTTTTTTAATAATAATAATTAACCCAGAGAACGAAATGAAAAAGCAAGTAAACCGAAAAATTGCTTATTGGGGGGAGTGCTGAGTGATTTTCATTTACACTCTCCTCCTCGCCACCCAGCTCTCCCTCTCTCTCCCGAGAACGGCCAGACGGGAATTCCACCCGGGCTTATCTGCCCAGCCCATCTACCCTGCCACTACAGAAGGGAGTGGAGTGGTGGGGTGGGAGGAGGTGGGATGGTGAGCAGTAGATGGTCGGGGGCTGGTAGCCGTCGAGGGAGGGGTCAAGAGGGTAACTAAGGGGGTGGGGAGGAGGAGGTCTGGTAGGCGTAAGGGGTTTTGCTAGAGGAAGAAAAACCAGTTGTAGTGGGGGTGGTGGTGGAGGTGGGGGTGAGTGAAGCTATGGCGGTTCAATGGTGTTTACCAACAACTGCTGCTCTTGAGAGATAGCGGAGTCAATGCAGTTTGAGGAACGTCTGGTGGGGGTGGGGGGGGGGGGGTAGAAGGAGGGATTAGATCTTCAACTCCATCAGTCTGACCCTGCACTGCAATCTTAGGTCCTCTACCACCACCTTCCCCTCCTCCTCCACCACCTCCCCCTCCTGCTACCCATCCTCCTCCTCCTCCACCTCCTCATCCACCACCCCCCTTCCTCCTCCACCCCCTCCCCCTCCCCCTCCTCATCCACCACCTCCCCCTCCTCCTCCACCACCTCCCCCTCCTCCCACTCCTCCTCTATCCGGGAGAGATCAGCTCCAGGGGAGTGCAAGGCGGTAGAGGCAATGTGAGCTAATGCTTCATTAGGTCTTTACAACTTTAAGCCAATGTTTTTTTCCAGTTGAGGAGCTACTTATTCGCCGCTAAGATCCGTTAAGCCCTTTGCGACTTCGGGACATGAGCTGTGATTTAGTGTGGAGTGGAGTTTGAACCATGAAGAACCATGCTTTAGATGTACACTTTGGCAATTCCGGCTGTTGCATGCACAAAACAACCTTGGTCAACCTAATCTGTGTAATAAGGCTTATGTGCTAAATGTGTGTGTGTGTGTGTGTGTGTGTGTGTGTGTGTGTGTGTGTGTGTGTGTGTTTGTGTGTTATAAAATAATGATACTGCAATGGTTCCAAAATGCAACCCAAAGAAAAAAAAAAGAGACATTTTTTTATTCACTTTATTCAATATTTTATGTTTTGTATTTGTCGTTTCTATTTGCATTTGAATTTAGATAATTGGTTACTTTGTATTGTACCTCTTCCACCTTCCATGAGCTGACAATAGTTGGTTGGACCAGAGACTATTGTCTCCTCTCTCTGGGGCGACAGGACCCCAATAGGAGTGGTCCGCCTCCTCTTTCCAAGCCCTACACTCCATTTTCCTCACTCTTTCCATATCTCTTCACGCATGCTTGGTGCAACTTAACCCTTCTCCCTTCACATTCCGCTTGGCAATCTGTTCAGGTGCGTCGGCTGCCCATTTCAACTCTGTCACCACAATGCAGACTGCCTGTCCAGAATACAAGCTCTTATTGGCTTCAATAGGCTCTTTCACGCACCCACGCACTCAGACAAACACACACACACACACCTATAAACACATATACACACACACACACACACACACACACACACACACGCACACACGCACACATACACACCCACACACAAACACACACTCTCTCTCTGTCGCTGTACATGCAAAATATATTCAGTCCGTCTGTCTGGCTGTCTATCACTTTCGCTTCTTCTGCGACTAATTTAAAGTTGTACATATCATCACTCGTCAGTCCTCCATTATGAACCATTTATGTTTAGCCTACTACAGTTTCAGTGGGCCTCATGTCTCCACAGCCCGTGTGTTTGGAGTGTTGAAAGACACTGACCCAACCACAACTGAGCCCAAACCCATTTCAATGCTGGAAATGTGTGAGCCAAATGTTTTCAGACACCGGCCCAGTAGTAATGTGCAAAATATATTTTGAATAATTTATACACAGTCTGTGCTGCTACGGTGAACAGATTTCTAATCATAAATGTTGTCAAAAGGGACAAAGATTAAATGTGTTAAGATGAAATGTGTGTGTATGTATACATACTTTATTCTCACGTTTATTATTTGCAGTTTGAGTTAGTTAAGTTAGTTCTGTTGGCAGTCCACTGTTTTAACTGTAAATATTTCCACACAATATTAGGATGCCGCAACCACTCAATATGTACGGTCATAAATTCATGATTAACACAGAATTCAGGCCTCAGTCAAATAAAAATGATGCAAACAGCTCAATGAAACTTATAAAACATAAACTAGAAATGTCAACCATTTGAGATTCAAACAGTTTGAAAAAGCCCTATCATCTGCTACAAAATTTCCAGTAATCTTTAACTTTATCTTCAACTTGATTCAACGTTTCTTTTCAACTTGCCCCTGAAAGTCATGTGAAGTACGTCCAGAACCAGGCATCCTCAGACTCATTCCTTCACTGGTGGGGGTACATGGGGTCATGACCTCTACTGGTGCAAGAATGAGGGCATGGTGTGTGTGTATGTGTGTGTGTGTGTGTGTGTGTGTGTGTGTGTGTGTGTGAGTGTGTGTGTGTGTGTGTGTGTGTGTGTGAGTGCATGTGTGTGTAATGTGTGTATATGTGCAGTAATGGCATGGTGGTAAGTTGACGATGAGTGTTTATGACCT
>JACYXH010000400.1:892500-1085000 GCA_026745465.1 Lota lota | reverse complement strand
AATCAGTTTTTGTATTGAATGATGAATTCATCAGCTAAACCTTTCCTACAAACTATATACATACCAATAAGTTAAAATAAGATTACTGGACCAGTACATCTGGGCTGGGGGATTTTTTCCCTGAGGTCAGTCGGAGGCTGATTGGCTGTCTTTGATTCAGGACATCTTGTCAGGAATACTTGGGAGTTTATCGATATCCTCGGGGCCTGGCTGTCTCCAGCACTTACAAGCTCACCGTGTGTGAATGTGTTCACATACTGCGTGGACTGAGGCGAGCACTTTACATGAAGATCAAGCATAGAACATAGTAGGGAATGAACCAACAAAACGCACACAAAGTCACCTGAAAGTCAACGCATGTTGCAGGGTAAACCTTGAGTTTACACACGTGGTAATAACGAGGTAAGGTTATAGTGACCATAGCCACAAGGGCCACCAGTGGAGTGAAAATGTACAAAGGGCTCCCATTAGGATAATGATGGCCGCCAAACGCCATGACTGCACGTTGTACCACGCGTTCACCTGGAGAGACAGCACAGTACGCATGAGATCACCATGCGTACGGGCAGAGGGTCAGAGAATCAATCACAGTTCATTATTGGATATGGATATTGTTACAGCACGCCCACCTACAGCGGGGGATTTTATACAGCCAGCAATGGGGCTCGCCAGGCGGAGAGGCCAGAAGCTGGGTGATATCGCTTCCTGAACAGGAAGTACAGGAAGACAGATGGTCTCCTTTTACGAGCCATTCATTACTGAGCCAGCAGAGATCTGAGAGCAGGAGAGGAGTAATGAACAAAGCACACAAAAACAATGCAGTGTAGTCCTCCTCAAAACACAGACCAACAAAGCGGTTTCCCTGTTATGATTTTCAATGGCTTCCTTGAAACTAAATGATGAAATGTTTAGTTTTAAGATTAACATTTTCACATGCTCTTTTTCTGAAATAACAGTATGAATAAGTGGGTGCAATTGTTGTTTTCAGGCAGTACTACAGCCCCCACACCCCTCTCAACAGCCCCTATAGGTGGTCCAGCGAGGAGCAGCAGGTGGGGGGGCTGTGTGAATGACATGCCAGAGTAACACTCAGCCCTCCAGGGCCTTCTTGCACATAATGTGCCTCCTCCCCCAGAGCACATAATGTCATAATGGTGTGACTAAACCAATTGTCCTCTTAATTGAAGCTATTCAAGCTCTCTGACTAAATACCCCCCCCGCCCCCCCCCCCCCCCCCCCCCCAACCACACGTCCCCAGGTGAGTGACGTCAGGTGAGTCAGGGCATTTAAAGGCAAAAAATAAATGGGATGTGTCATGTGACTCCCAGTTAGTCATGTGACTACGTGATCACGTCAACGTGATAGATAGATAGATAGATAGATAGATAATATCAGATAGATAGATAAATAGATAGATAGAAGTGTCATTAAGGAATTGATAGGACCCCTTATCTTTTGTGTCACATTCATAAAAGCCCATAATGTGTACTGCTAGCTCATAAACGTTAATATTTGAATAGGAAACCGCATGCAGCGAAATGACCCATTGAGTTCAAATTGACCCTGCAAGATTAACTGCTATTCTGGGTTTCATCAAACTGTTTTATTGGGCAGTTATCCGAGTTGTTTTGGACGGATGCCAAGAGAATGAGGAAATGCACAGTGTGTGGTTTGTTTATTTGATTTTTTTTTTTACAAATATTTATATTATTATGTATTTGTTCATTTACTATCTATTCATTCTTTTTTTCGGTTGCTCTGTTAGTGTTGGAGCATTTGTGTATTTCAGTGCCTGTAAATAGACGATATCTTAACATATTTATTTGTTAATTTACTCATTTGTTTATCTTTTCATTATGTTTTGTTCTTTGTTTTGTTTTGTTTTCTGTGGATGATGAAGCACTCGTGTATTTCTGCCTCTGTAAATAGATGATAAAGGTCAACATAGGTGTTGACATGCATAAACACTGCACTCTCTGGGTTAAAGCCTGTAGAGAAATATACATAAATAAAGGAGGCCAAGACTATAATAAACACAGGGCCGTGTTTTCAAGGTCTGATTTTCTCCTTTTCCCAGACTCAAAGCTTCAGATATTTTAAATGCTGCAATGTTTTTATTGAACATTCGGGTGTGACTCCGCCTTGAGCCTGTAACACCTGTGAAGCAGATTGGAGCGATTCGAGTGCCATTTCAACATCAGTGTCTCATTCCAAATAATTCACAAGCCCAACGTGTATTAGGGAAGAGAGAACCAGAGCCAAAGTAAAGGGCACGTAGGAGTTAGACAACGGTCCAAGGTTTGTTTCCACCTGCACATATGTCTTGGCCAGAAGCCAGCTCAGGACCACTATGTATGCTTTACCCGGGTCTCGGTGCGTTTGCTCCAAAGCCACATAATGTGATGTAGGGGGACCACCAGAAACTCAGTCCTAATCCTGGAATTAGACAAACCGCACCCCTTCCTTGTCATGGAGGTGCTCTCAATCCAAAAGCTGTTCTGGACCAAGTGTGCTGCAGTGAACGTTTAGCAAGGTGAGTATCAAGTGTACCGGATGCGGCTTGTTTATGGATCTGTTTGTTTTGTTTTGCCGTGAGGGATAGTTCAACAAGGAGAATACTGCAAAACAAATGAAAATACACATGCCCATAAAAACACTCACATACTGATGTGCAGGTCCCCCCCCCCCCCCCCCCCCCCCCACACACACACACACAGACAGACAGACTACACTTAAAGAAAAATACAAACATAATAAAATGTTATTGCATAGGTTTACAACCTTCATTTCATCGTTTGTTACGCAGTGAATCACCCTTATAACCACACTAAACCCTAACAATCATTACTATTGTTGTGTGTGTTTAAGTGTGCAAGCGTGTACGTATGTGCCATTCAAATTGATTATCCCCCAATCTGCAGCAACTTAACAACAATCACCAGAGATAAATCCAAGCTGTTCCACTCTTCAAACCCTCCACAATACAACCGTTTCCACAAGAAGCACCTAGTGTGGGAAGTCAGATTAACCAGCATTTCCCAACAACGTTACACAACAGGCAGGCTAAACAAAGTCCTCAGAAATCTAGTTTTTTAGCACCTCCTCTTAGTCTACGACCCCCTTGGGAGTCCGGCAGAATGAATCCCAGACTGCCGGATAGCTGGACTATCTCGCTGACCTGCTGGGAGACCAGCTACTTCAACCTGGAGCCTAGGCACACTATGCTATACAGCCACATCCTGGCCATAAATCAGGGGCGAGCGTGAACTTCCCTGGAATGCTTATCCCGTTGCCAGAGGATTGTCTGTGAGTCCAGGCAAGGTCCAATCCTCCTCAGCCGCGTTGAACGCCTCTCTCTGGACTGCCATCTCCCCGGCAGATGCACCTCGGATAACGCCGTTCTTTAGAGATCTCTTGACAAGATTACAAGTGACAGACTTGTTCCTCAGCTCCGCTTTGTGGTCTAGTGTGTGTATGTGTGTGTTTGTGTACTTGCACATTTTGCTCATCAGTATGTGGGTGTGTTAGTGTGTGTGTGTGTGTTTTCCTGTGTACCTGTTTATACGTGAGTGTGTGTGTGTGTGTGCTTGTGTTGATTTGTATGTCACACTGTGTTTTCAGGTGGTGTGTGTGTGTTTTTGTGTGTGTGTGCATGTCTGCTTGTGTGTGTGTGTGTGTGTGTGTGTGCATAGTTGCATGGGGAATATACATAATATATGTTCAGGTGTGATTGTGCGGTGTGGTTGTGTGTGCATGTGTGCTTGTGTCTTTGTGTGTTGCACGTGTGCACTTTTGCAGACGTGTTCATGTGTGTAGGTGTTTGTGTGCGCGCATGTATGTGGGTGAGCAGGGTGCCCGGTTTCTCTGCTAATTGTCCTAGGTTATACACACACTATGCCGTAGCCTCCGGTGCGTATACCAGCCACTCCGAGCCCCCATTCTCTCCTCAACATGCAGTGCATGCTACACGTCGCTCTGGACCGCTGACCCAGCCAGAGAGGGGCGGGCTTGGGTGGGCTCCCAGAAACACCGACCTTAATTTGACGTGAGCTGATTTGGAGGATTTTCAGTGTTATTCTTTCTTCTCGGACATGTGGACCCACAGATGTGAGATGTTGGGTTATGAAGGGGCGGGGGGCGAGGGGTGGGGGAGAGGGGAAGGTGTAGGCTTCCCGGAGAGGTACTAGGAGCTGAGAGGGGAGAGAAAACCGCATATGATCATGACTGGATGGATGGATAGATAGATGGATGGATGGATGATGGGATGAAGGCTGAGAACGAGGATGAACGACGCAAGAGTCAAATAAGGAGGGATAGGAGAAAGGAGAGAAAAAGAGAGAGAGAGAGAGATTGAATTAGAGTGAGTGAGAGAGGGAGAGAGAGAGAGTGGGAGAGAGAGGTAGAGAGAGAGACAGAGAGAGAAAGTGGGAGAGAGTGCGATAGACAGAGTCACAGAGAGACAAAAGGAGACAGTATGGCTAACATATTGGCCTAGACAGGACATGAGGGACAGAAGGAGACCTTGCAGCAGTTCTGTTATGTGTCTATCTGTGTGTGTGTGTGTGATTTGTGTGTGTATGTGCGTGTATGTGTGTGTGTGTGCGTGTGTGTGTGTGTGTGTGTGTGTGTAGGAGGGGGTGCTGAATGGATCACGGCCGAAGATGGATCACACTCATGCTAGAGCATCATTTTACAGTATTCCAGATGTGTCAGTTAACAAGTCACATTGACAGGGATCTCTCTCTCTTTATATATATCTGTCTCTCTCTGTCTCTGTCTCTGTCTCTGTCTCTGTCTCTGTCTCTGTCTCTGTCTCTGTCTCTCTCTGTCTCTCTCTCTCTCTCTCTCTCTCTCTCTCTCTCTCTCTCTCTCTCTATGTCTCTCTATGTCTTTCTCTCTCCCAAACCATCTCAGTCTTGTTGCGGTGGACATCCCACAGTTTTGACAGCTGGGTTTGGAAAGCTGTGGCAGCAGTCTGGACAGCAGTGACTGTGCGTGCGTGCATGTGTGCGAGTGTGTGTCTGGCCGTGTGCTACGCTGGCTCCTAGTGCTAGTAGACCCCCAGGTGGGTCGTATCTCAGCATGCAAATAGACATGCACATCTCAAGAAGGACAAGCTACAAGGCCACGTGTGTGTGTAAGTGTGTTTCAGTCTGTGCACCTGTGTCTGTGAGTGTGTGAGTGTGTGAGTGTTTGTGTGTGTGTGTGTGTGTGTGTGTGTGTGTGTGTGTGCGTGTGTGTGTGTGCACCTGTGTGTGTGTTTGTGAGATTGTGTGTGTGTGTATGGCTGCATGGGGAATATAAGGACAAAATTCAGCCCCTTATGGTCCAACTGTTGAGCATTCGCAATTAATAAGATGCATGGCTGTTTTTGTGAACGAACATACTGGTTTAATTTAGACTTTATTTGTTGAAATGTGCTTTCAACAAAGTGAAGTGAACATGCATTTTGCAGCTGTCAGCTGGCCTAGTAGTGAAACTAGCTTAGCATTCACTGTCATTTATATTGAATAGGTGTGGACGATTTTGTGAATTTACTCTGATTTGACATATGGATCACATGGAAGAAAATGTTTAATAAACATTACATGGCAGTGAATTACGCTCAGAGAGGAAGGTTGTTAGAATCTTACACTGTGTATACGCCTATGTACATCTTGTCTACAACTGGGGTATTGTTGATAACTTAGACACTGCGCGGGTGGGTTCAGAGGTTTGATTGGACAACAGAAACGCCTGTCGTTATGTTCTCATGGTGTCCCCGATTTGCCGTTTGGACCCGCAGAGAAAGGCTTGGGAATAAAGCAGGAATGTGTTGTAGGTAACAGTTAGTCTGTGGCTGAGCCCTGCTGGGTGGCAGGGAGCAAGGCCAGGCCAGCCACATGAGCATCAGCTGATCCAGACCACCCCCCCCCCCACCCTCACTATGCACACACAACCCAACCCTTTTTACTGCCATGGAGGCCCCACTACTGCCCACAGGGCCAAAAGAAAAAAACACTGCCTGCTGCTTTAAAATGAAACAAAGGTAGAAAATTAATGATTCTGAAAGACTGGGGAAAAAAAGGGGGCTCAACTGTTAACGGCCACAGGGGAAACATTTGGGTCTGATGTGTGATGATGTCACACGAGACAATGGCCATCATCCACTAGCATGAGGAACCACAGTGCATGCAGCATAATGGCTTATCTGGCCACCCAGTGAGTTCAGCCTCAGTCGTTTTCAAGATGTACTAAAGTAATAACTAGAAGAGCCAAGAGGGTGCTCCCTCTAAACGAGTGTTGACACCATGTTACAGTATTTGGCTCAGCCTTTAAAAGCTAAGAAAAACACAATTAGACAGATTGCAGTTTCCAAAGAATGTTCTCCGTCATTCTGTCTGCGGGAAAGTGAGAAGTTAATACGCCTTATGATAACTCGTTCAGCGTCAATCAATGCCAAAACAACCAGCTGTAGGACGGCCGTATGGGAAGTGTCGGGCTGTGTCAGACTTATCAGTCTACCCTTAATGAGTGACGCCATAAAACATGGACACATCCATGGGCCCCAGGGCCTTTTATTACTGCAGGTACTTCTCTTCTCTCACTCCTTGTTTGCTCACAAAACATGGAACCTTATCAGTGGATGAGTGGAATGCAGCCACACTTTAAGGTAAAATGTCCTCACATTTCCCCATATTCTCAGCACAAGAGGTGCCTACTGCCGAGTTTCCGCTGTTTTGGATTACCAGGAAGCATAATTTATATTTGTGGGAATCTCCTGGTACCATGCTGACCTAGGCTGACCTATAGGCTGACCTATAGGTGCTGGCCTACGCTGCCCCCTAAGGGATGAAAGGAAGAGTAAAGTTTGTGATTTAATGCTGTGTGTGTTGTGCCTTGCACGTGTGTGTGCTGGTGCGTATGTGTGTTATGTGTGCATGTGTAGGCATGTGTGCGTGCTTATGTGTGTGTGTTTGTTGGTGTGGGTGCATGTGCATGTGTGTGTCTGAGTGTGTAAGAGTGAGTGCATGCATGTGTGTGCGTGCTTGTGTGTGTGTGCATGTGTGTGTGTGTGTGTGTGCGCGTGTATGTGTGTTTGTGTGTGTGTGTGTGTGTGTGTGTGTGTGTGTGTGTGTTTTGGAACCTTGCTGTTGTTTCTCAGACAGACAAAACATGTGGTGAGAGAGTCTCACGTGTTTGGAATCAGGAAACATTTTCTTTCTTTTCGTGTTTTTTTTTTCCCGAGCATGTCTAAGGACCTCATAAACAGGCCAGGACATCCTGTGTTCATTTAATGACACAGAAAGCATTGTCATCAAATAACTCAAATAAACACTGCCTGGCATGCTATCCAGTCAGGCACTGAGCCCTTTATCTTTTTAGCGTTCAATGCCTCACCAATGGGATTAAACAGCACAATGTTTATGTTTTCTTAATGTTTTATGAGTAAACCATTGACGAATGCAATCAATTCACAGACAAATGGGCAAAAGTGTGTAAAAGAAACAAAACAAAATTCTTTAATGTCACACTAAGCTCTTTGTTTGGTTCCAACTATGGGAGGTCTTATTTGAGAAGAACAATAACAGACACAATGTGCGTTATTTTATGGGAATTTTCCCCCTTGCCGATCGTGCAGAAAGCCTAGTCATCACCGTGTTTTCTGATCTGCAACGCCACCATCTGGTTACACAAGGTACTTCCTGTCATCTTTATCAAACCAAGGACCAGCATTTATTGGGAAACATGTTGAAATAGAAGTGTATTAATTTGGCTGCTTGGTCCCTGTTTCAAATTAAAATGAGACTTAATAAAAGGGTCTGAGTAAAAAAAAAAAAAAACTGGTTGTAACTACAACCGGATACACCCAGAAATATTTGAATAAAAGCATGCAATTACGATAAACACATTGTTCATCCAACCAGCTGAAAAACATTTCCTTTGGAGGAATAAAGGTCAGCCTGGTGACATCCTTTGCTAATAATATTAGCGTCTGTATTTCATTATTCTATGCTTATACTGATTGCCCATTTGGATATGATACAAAAAAATATGATTTGAGTTTCCTGACGACATGGTAATAAAATAAAGAGTTCACATATATGCCATACTTCCAGTTGGGAAATATGATCTTGGAAATTTCAACTTGCTCCACAAGTTAAACAGTGTTAAGGCTCCACATCTCTCTCTCTCTCTCTCTCTCTCTCTCTCTCTCTCTCTCTCTCTCTCTCTCTCCCGCGTTAGAGAGAGAAAGAGATAGAGAGAGAGAGAGAGTGCACAGTGGCAAGTGGTTCTCTGCGTCGTTTAGTTTATACGAAGATGTATGGGGTTAGTAATAGTTGCTATGTTACCCACATCCTCTCTGCCTGCTCCTTTGTCAGAGGCTCCTGTGATTTAATGCACCCCATAAACCTGATGGCTCAGATGACTCTCTCTGTCTCTTGCTCTCTCTCGCTCTCTCTTTCCCCCTCTCTCTCCTGCTTTCTCTCTCTACCCCCCCTCGCTCCACCTCTCTCCTCTCTCTCCAACTCTTTCTCTCTTTCTCCCCCTCCCCCTCTCTTTTCTCCCTCTCTTTCTTTCCACCTTTCCCCTGCCTCTCTTTCCCCCTTTCTCTGCTGCTCTCTCTCTATCTCCACCTTCTCTTTCCACCTCTCCCTCTCTCTCCACCTCTTCCTCTTTCCCTCTGCCTATCCCTCTCTCTCTCCATTCCAGTGTTCCCCATGTTTTACTGGCTGCTGTTATTGTTAAGGGGAGCCTGCAGGCCACGATGCTTGGCCTGCCCAGCTGGAGGGGAGAGGGCGCCTACTGGGTGTTTCACCATGGCGATCGTGATGGAGGTCGATGATGAGGATGATGAGGATGATGAGGATGATGAAGCCCAGTACTATAACCCCACCACCCTACCCTTTGTGTCCCTAAGCTCCCCCAAGTCATGATCTCGCCATGTAACTAAGTACCGGTCAGTTGCATGCGATGAAAAATAACATTAAAATAAAACTATGAAAAGGACAGGTTTCCGTAAGACAAGAGTGTGTTTCTATACGTATCCCGAGGGGGGGGGGGGGGGGGGGGGGGGGATACAAGAAGAGACACAGGCAGTAAATCCGCCAGAGTCTAAAGATAACGGACCACTTTTACGCAATAGCCTCCACCGCCTCCTTTGATCAAGTGGACATGGGTGGAGGGGTGGGAGGTGGTGGGAATGGGGGTTGTGGGGGAGGCGACGGTGGGGGTGATGGGGGAGGCTGGGGAGGCGGGGGGGTCGTGTGGCGCTGCCGAAGGTCAGCTATATATTACACTCCTAAAAGTGATTACTGAAATTCTTAAGTGAAACCATTCTGCTGCCAGGGTGTACTCTAATCCCCTACAGCGTTGTCTGGGCCAGGGGCCGGGGCCCCTCAGTGGATCCCTGCACCAAGCACCCCCATCACCCCCACCACACCCACCCCCACCGCCCCCACCACCACCACCCCATACTTGTGTTTTCTATCAGCGTTTGCAGGGGTCGAGAGAGAGCTAGAGAGAGAAAGAGAGAGAAAGAGAGAGAAAGAGAGAGAAAGAGAGAGAAAGAGAGAGAGAGACCAAACATGGAAACATGGCCTATCCAGTTGCAGTCGTCCAGGGTGGGGTTGGAAGAAGAGGACAGGAGAGGATGGTGAAAGCAGGGAAAAATAATTTGAGTGTGAGGAAACAGAAATATGCGCACACTTCAAAGAGCAGAGCAGCAAATGAAGGGTTAGGCATTGGACACGACACTAAGTGGCCTTAACATCAGAAACAGGGTAAACAACGTCTGGTTCGTGTTTCCCTTCCTGTCCTCTGTGTTGTCAGCCCGCCTGCCTTTGCGTGTGTGGGCGGGCTGTGCTGTAGGTTTGACTCTATAAAACACTTCAGTGACTTAGTTTATTCATTCTTTTTTCTAGATTGAACAAAAATGTAGCCAAAACACAATACACTGTATTTATTTAAGGTGCATGCAACATGTGTAACTTAAGAGCTACCCCTACAAATTGTTATAATATATTTCTCACAAAATGCATAACAAAAATAAAATACATTGTTTGAGGGGATGAACGGGAATACTTGTTCAGTAATGGTAGCTTACCATTAGCCAATACTTTCACTTACAGTCACTTTTAATTCAATGGCTTCTGTATGAACACAATTGAAATTGTGTGAGTGAGTGAGTGTGTGTGTGTGTGTGTTTGTAAGTGTGTGTGTGCTTGTATGCGTGCATGTGCACACATGCGTGTGCCTTTAACTTTGATTGCATGACGTTCTCTATGCATTCAAACACATGTCCGCGACGAGGCTGAGATACAGCCAACCAACACGCTCAAAACAAGAGTTATGTGAAGTCATGCTCTATGAAACTTTATACACATTTGCTGATCATTACCTAAGATTGCTTTGTGTTAACTTTGGCACACGCACACTTGGCTCTGGGATCGCAAAAAGAAAAAGTGGGAATGATGTATTTCCTCTTATTTATTATTTGCACTGGGCTACTGAGAGGGAAATGATGAAAACAGAGAAAAACGAGTGTGTGTGTGTGTATATGTGTGTGTGTGTGTGTGTGTTTGTGTTTGTGTGAGTCGTAGGATATGCCTGTGCTTGTCAGGTTGATGCCAGAAACCACAGAGCGGCGCTTGCTCCTCAACCTCATTAGTGTGCAGCAAAAGAGTTCCCACAAGACGAGACGACGTGTCAATACATTTAAAAACCTCTTCCACGCCACCAGGAGCCAAGATGTACCAGGCCCTCCCTCTCTCTCTCTCCCCCCGAGATCCTCCTGTTTTCAGCCTTGTTTTCTCTCGGTGAGAACACATACAAGGCATCGAACGCCCCTACTAGCATGAAGTCCTCAGGAGCATGTTGAACGTTCCCATAAATCGTTGCAAAGGGGAACTCAAAGGGAAATTTATCGAGCGTGGAGTTCACACATGTTGACAGTAAAGTGGGCCACTTGCACAGCACCGGGCCTCAGACATTTGTGAGAGCATGTGGCCATTTTGTTTTGTTTTGTTTTTTTGCCTCATGAACAGCCTCTCTAACCTTGTCTCTGAAGAGAGACAAGAGAGACCTGAAGAGAGACAACATATTTTCCCATGCGGTGCCACCAACATGTGGCAAATACAGGACATTTTATTTTAAGAAGCACATTAATCAGGCTGTGACCTTTCTAAGACCTTTCAAAATAGGAACGTCAAGGCTGTAATGTACTAGAAGAGACTATGGGGGCCAGCCTCAGGGATTCCGTCCAATGAAACGTCAAGATATCCGTGAAGGATGGACATGATCTCTCAGAATAACATGTAACGAGATTCAGCTATCCCTTAACAGCAATGCTGAGCAGTAACACATTGTGCCATATGTTTAAATAGGGTATTGTTATTTCCTCAGCTGTTTGCAGGACCAAGGAGGTGTTTATGACCTTTCAATGTTACCAATTGGGCCAGAGAAAAGGCCTGCAGTGCACCTTCGGGACCCAATATACTGCACCACACTCTTGGCTTCCTTACCTATTGACACAGCTGCTGTCATGCAGAAAGGAAGGATATGATTCCAGGGGTGAGGGTTGTATCTGTGCACACCTACACACCCATACAGAACCTCAAAGGCTCTCGCTCTTACACACACACGCATGCAAAAGGGTCTGTACACAGACACACACACACACACACACAGGCATACACATGCACAAACGTGAGCACACACATACACACACACACACACACATAGGCATGCACATGTACACACGTGAATGCACACACATTCACACACACATGCTGGCATGCACGCACATACCCATGCAAACGCACACACACAGACACACGTACCCACGCACACACAAACATGCACATACACACACACACAGACACACAGACACACACACACACACACACACACACACTTTTCTCTTTAAAATGCTGTTAAGCAAGGCTCATGTCATGCACAGCTTGAAGTTGACATCAGTGGAATGAGGACACCGCTCGGCTGCGCTTTGTTACAAGTCTGACTTATGATGCTCCATTCAGGGGCCCGGGAGCAAGGATGCTACAAAAATATAACATTACCGGTTTAATGGGACTTTTACTCCACCCTGCAGTCACGGATATCAAAAAGTATGTTGTTGGTGGAGTTTGTTTCTATCTCCACCCGATTATCCTATAAATCGGACCCCCAGTGACAAGATGAATTATCTATTTTTTTCCACACAAATCGTGTTAGCCGTTTATTATCAACCCAACGTTTCAATGTGCGTAGTCATCACGTAACTGATGTTGACTCCTTCACAGAGTGCTGCTGGTCCTGAGGGACGAAGACAAGCTGTGGAGGATGAAGAGCGAGGAAAGTGTAGAAATACTAAATCTGTACTATAACATACTACATCGTTGGTTGTGGTATCCAACTGGGCTGTCTTGTCCCCAAAGGCTGTTGAGGGTTAGGTATAAGTGTGTCTGTGTCTGTGTATGTGTGGGGGTGGTTGGTTGGGGGAGTTATTAATAACATGGACATTTACCTTTGCAACTAAAGGCGTGTGAGTGTGTGTTGTGTGTGTGAGCGTCCGTGTGTTGTGTGCGTGTGCGTGTGCATGTAACTGAAGCTGTGCATTCCACTTGGCCATCGCCAGCAGCACTGTATATCAGCATGTTGTCACCTGAGCTGATGTCACACTGGCCCTCCAGTTAAGAAAACATCCTGCACGTCTGTGATTGGCCTACCAGGCTATGGCTCACTCACTACCCACTAATGTGCTGCTCGGGCCAGGGTGGGTGTGGAGCCCAACCCCACCACCCCCCACCACACCAATATGAAATCTTCAACCGCTAGCTCTTTTTTCTCTCGGTGTGTGTAACTACAGCAACCTTAAAACATAACAACATGGTTCGTTTCAACACGTGAAACGCAACCAAGAGGGGAAAGGAAATTAATATTGACTAGGAAAACCATGTTAAAACAATGCTTCCTTTGATTCGATAAGCGTCTTATGAACTCGGCTGACACGCCACAGCAATGATACCTGGGCTGGTTTTTGTCTGATGTACAGAGTGCCATTGTGGGGAGACACCGCGGAGAGGTCGTGGCCTATATCTTTACAGATTCACGCCATGGTTTGAGTTCCACCTTTTTTCTTTTTCTTCAACTTGCCTGCCCATTGACTGTCCCACTGGAACACTTGTTCATCGCACACTAGACACTGAGGACTTTGGACCAACCCAACGACGCTCTCCGCAAGGGCAGCCCTGTCCCAAGGAGTTATAACTCTTGCCATGACCAGGGTCACGCGTGTCTGTATCTTTTTCATGATCTCCTTCCCTCCACGGCTATCTCTCCCCTGTGCCCAGAAAGCTCGTATTATTCAAGGAAGCAAAGCAGCAAGCAGACTTGCATTACCGGGTCGTGCGTGTTTGGATAAAAGCACAGGGGATGTGTCATTCAGTTAAAGGACTGGTTCGCTTTAACGCGGCCACCGACCTACGGTTTTTCTTGTTCAAGAATAAAGCGGATATTGTCCATTCATCCCTATATCATTTTGTCAGGTTCTTGGTTTGACCGTCCTTCAAGAGTAACAAAACATGCTACATCAATGGTCTTTGTCCAACTCACAACGTTGAGACACCCTTATTTTAGGAATAAAGAGTTTTCATTTTTTGACCCTTTGCAGTGCAAAACTCTTTGAAGAAAGACCCTAGTTGTCTTGCGCTCTTGTTTATTCCAGTCACTCACACACTGAGGGTCTAGATAGCTTTTACTTTGTGCCCTACTATAGAGCCAAAACTCAGTTAAACTGCAATGGTCTTAAGTGAAACATTAAATAAACAACACGTTTGTTGGCGCCTGAACTGGCTCGGTCTTATAGAGATGTTTTGTTGTTGTAGAACTCTCAACAAAACACACAGTTGAGATACATAGGAGATGAATGTATCCATATTGTAAGGCTACAACTTCATGAATGCATATGGTACTTCAGATCCTCTTAATTCATGTAGAAGACATACAAATTAATAGATTAAAAACATTTTATTGCAAAGTGTATTTACAAAACTACAAACTACAAAACTATGTCAGCTGATTAAACAATACAATTACAAAATAACATAAAGACCAAAATAAAAACAGGATTGTCGTCACACAACCTCTAAACAAACCAACATCACAAAAATATTGTGTATCAGGAAACTATTATAGGCCGGAGAAGTGAGAGCTGATGAGAAAATGCTTCAAACACAGATGGATGGATGTTTTTCTCTATGTGGCGTGTTGAGCCAAGAACGTCCTTATTCTCTGCAGTAGCTCCTTCTTCACACTGTCAGGCACCAGGGCTGTGGAAAAAAATAGCACATAGCTGATGTGGTGCCAAGTTTATTTTATTGTTATTGATGAAAAATGAACGCAGGGTTGAATATTATTGGTAACAGTGACTGCTGTGATTCTGATTCTGCTGCCAATAACAAAATTAGGACATTATCATTTTTTTGGATTGGAAGATAATTGTATACTTTAATCAGTACAACTAATGACGTTACCTCTCCCTTTAGGTGTGATCTCAACCACCAGGTCCTCTACAGTCACGTGTTCCAGGCCTTTTTCTTTGATGACTTCTGGGAATTGCAAGAATATTAAATACAACAATAAGGCGGTGCTTAATTACCCGGGGGAATCATTGATCGGTACTAAACTGGTCCTACCTTTGCAATGAGCTTTCATCTGATCTTTCCATCCACATTCAGTGAGCTTGACTCTCAGCAGCTCTTTTAGTCTGGCAGTTCAAACAATACAATCACCATTTGTTTGCAACATAGGCTTATCATTTTACCTTCAACCAAAGCGACTCCTAAATGGATGGGTAACGTGGTGGGGTTCTGTTGTGGGGCACCTCACCTCTCCCGTTCTCCCATCTCAGTTAACTTCTGGTTGATCGTTGCCCTCATTCTGGGATCTCTGCTTAAAGTATTGGGCCTGGGAAACAAACATATGTAGATGAATACATCATGTTCGTTGTCTTTGAGACTTCATCAAGGAGCTGCAGACACCCGAGTGGAACTGCATGCGTTTTAAGGATTTAAAGTTAACTGCTTCCATCTTATACGATACTGACGGTTATAAAAGTTGTATCAACACTCACCAAAAATAGCGAAATGCGGAGCCTATCGTCTCTTTAATGTTATGTGAACATTGCAAACCAAAATGACAATGTTTATCAACGCTTATATTTAAGAGGCCAACACTAATACCGGTCCTCCCAGAAACAAAGATCGTGTAACTTAGTTCCTAGTCGAATGTGAAAGTTATAATTCTTATTTGTGCCACAAGGTGGCAGTGCTGGTTAAACACATAATCCAGATACTGCTGTCGTTGGAATAATCAATAGGGCTTGCACATCAGAATGCACCATGGGATTTATTGTTGGCGACGCTGCACCATATTGAGAGAACTCAAGAGAGTTGTAGTACTGTAAAATCTTAAATTAACGTACACGTACATATACCGTAGTCCAGACTAATGAAAACACTCTCAAACACAACAATAGTCCCCCAAAATGACAAATCCTTTCACGATTAATTACTAAACAATGACCAAAAAGCCATTACTACCAACATGACCGTTCCAATGATAAACTCCTAAGAGGGCAGTCATTGCGATATGACATCACGACAAACAAACACTATTAGGCCTACATCTTATATTAGCGTTTTAACTTTTTAACCAACATTTATTTATTATAATTTATTATAAAACAATGCCTATTACATAACACGCTTAAAATCAATAGTTTGTTATTTGAATATCTGTTCTTTTAACACTGAAATATCATGGGGTTAAAACAATAACACAAAACAAAACAGTTCAATAGAACTGTTGCAGTTGTGTGTGTGTGTGTGTGTGTGTGTGTGTGTGTGTGTGTGTGTGTGTGTGTGTGTGTGTGTGTGTGTGTGTGTGTGTGTGTGTGTGTGGAATGGTGTTACAAATCATTTGTAATGTTTGTTCACAAAATAAGTATGTTTTAAATGACTTTCTATGGGAAACACACAGCATTTATTTTTGGCGATATTAAATGACCAGAGAGACCTGCAATGCCCTATTTGGTTTGGTTACCCACCCTTTGGGACATTTTGTGACAACAAAGCAGCTTGCTTTCAAACCCCCATGCTCTCTGTCAAATCAACAGCAATAAATCTACAGCCACACAACTAACAATCTGTCACCATTTAGGCCTACCTTCCAGCATCGGCTGCAAATGTAGTCTCGACCTACGAACCAAACAGTCTTTCAGAGTTTCTCAAAGTGTCTTTATGACAGTCCACTCTCATCGCTGTCTGGATTAATCCAAACGCTACGCCAGCTTGCTTCTACTATTTCTGCAGAACTTTAATTGCCTTTGTTTCACTGCGTCTAACTTCCACATTTCACAGTCAAAGAAGGAAATCTGGGTTCTGGAATTAGGTCGACAAAGATTTCCAGAGAAGAGAATGGGATTGAGAAAGACTACATTCAAACGGGATGGTGTCCATCGCCATATGAACTTCATGTCAGATGGAGTGATGGAGGAGGCCAATCTTTGTTGCACTATTTGTGTTCTTTATACGTCAGCAGTTGTGAAGGAAGCTGTCTGTTAGAGGCTTACATTATTGACTGTAACACTGACGGCTACGGCTGGGAGTCTCCGGGAGGGCAGTGAAAATAAAACATAAAGTGGTGTTTGATGGATACCGGATTACTTCTTCTGCTCTCGGTGATCAAACAAGGCATTGTGGAACAAACTATGGCTGACCCACCTCAGGCTCTTTCGGAGTAAACAAGAGAAAAAAAGAAGAAGAGGGGATTGTGAGGAACATTCCACCCACCCTGTTCTAAGAAAAAAAAAGAAAAGAAAGACCCTTTCCCATTTTCACCACCATCACCACCACCACCACCCCCAACCCTTGCCCTCAACAGCCGTAGCCCCCAGCTCTATTACCGCAGTTATCTGGCCGCTGCAGCCGGGGGAAGACAGACAGCATGATGCAGTGAACCCTCACCAGAGGGAGGACTCGAACAGGAACCTCTCTGCAGGCTTCTCCACATTCAGGAGCCATAGTGGCTGCTTTGTTTACTAAGAGCAGCGACTCGAAATTCTTTACATTGTTTTGATTGGAATGATGTGTTTTTGGATGCCACACGTTTTTTTTCCCCCTTACTGTATGAAGAGAACACAGTTGGCTGACATATAGAGATAAAACACAAAAACAGCGGTGTTGGTTTGGATTTTATAAATAAAAAGACTCAGGCAGGTAAAGGCTTGAGGGAGCCCATGAACAGCCCCCCCCCCCCCCCCCCCCCCCCCCAAAAAAAAAAGACACACACATACTAACACACCCTAAAGATGCCATCCCATAATGGTTAATTGGGCATTCTTTATGGTTTGCCTTGGAGCGGAGAGAACTTCAGCACGTGAAGACACAATTATAGATTTATGGCATTTCACACTTGGCAGGGCTCCCAAATGAAAGGCTTGAATTGGTGAGCTAATCCTGACAATGCATTTTAATGTATCTCTTAATCTAATAACTCATCATGAGGACATAATGGTTCAACGAGGACCTAAAAGTGGTACTTCCTTCAGTATTATTAATAGTCATTATTTTTAAGCATCAAATCAATTCGAATTACATTTAAATAACAAGTTCCTGATTCCTGATCAAATTAGTCATTAAATTGGCTGAGATGCTATGTGGTGTACTTTGGTGTTGTTTACCTGCAAACTAGATTTGTTTTTAGATTTGTAATTTATAGGTAAAAGCGGCAGTTTAGGGTGTTCTAATTTATGTTTACAAATTCAATCCAAACAATTTTATCTTCCTCAATTTAGTTTATATGCAGGGAAATATATCAGATATTTTATATAAATTCGTTACACACACACACACACGTTTATATATATACATATATATGTAGGGGGGACTAGGCCTGTAATGAGCCCGTCACATCATTTATTTAGGCCCGTATAAAATGTTTGGATAACTTACCTGTCTGTCTACATACCGACCCGCACACATTCTCCCCGTGCACTCATTGCACATTACTGGAGTCTTCCACAAGGCTAGGCAGACCTATTGCTAAAGCTAGCGAGCTAGTCATGCGGGGTTTTTTTTTGGGGGGGGGGGGGGGGGGGGGGGATGGCTGTGGAGGGAGGTCTGAAGGGAGGGGTGGAATCTTCGATTGGATACTTTCAAAATCTAGCTCTGGCGGGTTTCTCCAAATTGCCTACCCTAGCTTTAAAAGCCAAAGTGTTCTTTCGACAATTACATTTTGTCCATGACAGTACTGTTTTGGCTCTATTTCCTAAAATCCAAATCCAACAGTTCAACTGAGACCAGACACACTAGCAAACTAAACAATGGGTAAGTCGGCCCTGTTTGATGTTTCCAAAGCACAATTATTTTAAAGCCCCAATGGATATAATGTCTTTCTTCCATCGCTGCTTTCCCATCTATCTCGCTCTCTGCCAATCTCCCTCAACATTATGTGTTATTGCATAGTCCGCCAGAGCCAGAAGTACATGCTGGTGTGTTTGCATGTGAGGACAAACGTTGAGAGGCATTCCCCTTAAATAGTAAGAACAACTTATCAAATAAACCAATGCCTTGAAATTAGAATCAGCCAATCAGGGTATGTAACTGACCCTCATGTCTGATGACATCATCTGATCATGTGTGTATGTATACAATTATATGTAATTTCTGATTTTCTTTGTCAGGTTGAGATTGGCTCTTTCCATGAGGCAATCAGTTCCACAAGTCCTGGTCTCTTTACTCCTCTCCATTGGTATTCAGTTGTTCCTAGTTCCCCCTTTCCTCATATTACCAATGCTTGAAGAGATCAGAGAGATGGACATTCCACGCCACATCCTCTGTCCTCGTTAACCTGGGATATTTTAGTCTCTCCTGGGTTTCACATGGGCATTTCTGATATTAATTCCTGACTGACAATATCAATAAGCTTCTTATGTGACTTTTTTGTATTACTGTATTGGTCATCTCAGATCCAACAGTCCTACTATTTTATAGCAGACCTTCTTGGGGGAGACGGCTCAGAGCCTGGACCGTAAATCAAGACCTCCAAGGGGTGGAGTTACACCTTGTTTCCTGATTTGTTAAGGAGATATTCTACTAAAGAAAACTCATTTGCATGATTGGATTAAGCGTTCAGAAGTAGATTTGAATGAGTGGACTAGTGTACAGTGGACTGCACAGTGTTTTTTTTATTGGAACAGAGTTCATTGGGTGGAATCAAAGACCTTGAGCAAAGCCTGGTCAAATCCCCATCCAGACAACTCCCATCAACCTTGAGATGTACATCCTGTACATCCGAACTGTAGGTAAGGAGAAGTCTTCTCTCATGGCGAGAATCACACAAGGGTTCTGAGGTACAAATGCACGTCTCGTCAAAAGGCCTCAAAGGGGTTTCCAAACAATGGAGCTACCATAACAAAGAATTGCAAAAACACACATAAAGAGGAACACTCCATTTGACCCATTACCTGATTTAATCCCATTCAACACTAATTTAGCATTCGCCCTCAAAATAAGAAAGTAATCACCTCCCTGGTAGTGTTTTAAATTATGAATCATGTCCTTCTGAGGGAATAATTACTTTGTTAAATCTAGAAAAAAATGAAAGAAATGCAATAATAACAAATTCAAAATAAAACCACACAAGGAAATTATAAAATATGCCAATGTTACTGAACTGCAAGGGTTTTGCATGCCGAGGTAGAACGAATTAAAGTTAGAAAAATATATTTTCTGTTTATTCTGCCCTGTTGCAATTTCATTGAAGTGATAGCATGAAATAAGAAATTGTCAGCACACCATATTTAAGAATGTATTGCATTGTAACTGACTTGCTGTAATTTGGAGTAAACACAAACATATACAACACGTTAACATATTGTATTGTATTGTATTGAAATGTAATCACTAGAGGAACAGCAATGCATATTACTGTACTAAGCCGTGTGCCAGGTCTTTGCAGAAGGCTTAGACTCACATTTGGGTTCACATAGACACGCTAACTAATGTCGAAAGAACTGGAATTATGTCTTAAGCAGAAAATTATTCTCCGTTCTTCCTTCTGCTTGTTGTGCATGTGGAAAATGTTCCTGAGCAAATTACAGCAACAGGACGGTCAACACACTTAAAAGCATCATTACTAAGTCAAATAACTAATAACTTATTACTATGGCTGTTTCAAGTACAATGCCAATGTTGTGCCAGGTACATCTCACACACATGTGAGTGTGTGTGTGTGTGTGTGTGTGTGTGTGAGCGAGAGAGCGAGAGAGAGCGAGAGATTGCAGGTTTTTGCTCTTCTTGGGAGCCCTCCAACGGTATAATCCAGAATTAAAATCCAACAGAATGAGCAGATTGAGAGTCTGTCCAATTTGAGAGTGCAGTTTACCTAAAATGATTTGCCAATCGTAATATAAACATACAATCATTACAGCGATCATGAATATTATTATTATTTTATTTCTTTATTTTTTTAACGACGACCGGAGCAGGTACTTCCCTCATGCAAATCTTTCTCAATCCTTTGTTTGTGACACTATGATTATGTGTAATTGTTTCTTGAAAGAAGTATTGAGAAGTATTTTTGGAGTGTTTTTCAAATGCATTCGTTGGGGCCTTTGAGTGCCACAACCAAGGGCTGCTTGGCTGCAGTATCGTATTTAGACAGTGGTGGTGGTAGAGGGGGTGGTGTACACAGAGCTCAGTGGTGGATACAACAACCCTGGGTAAATACAGATACGATGTGGATGAATGGATGTATCTTAAGACTGAGTCTTTAGACCGTTTCACCTTTTCAGCACACAACGTACTTTTCCATTCACAACCACATATCCTATTTTTATCGTTCGGCTTCTCCCTGTTTAATTTGGCCATATATATTATTTGGCTGTTGCACTCTTCGTAAAAAACAGGACTGCACATGCGAGCCATATCGCAATGATGTGTTTCTTTGCATTGATAATAGTGCTCCTCGATCAAGCCTTGTAATTGTGAAAATTAAAACATAATAATAATACATACATTTTATTTGCGTCAAGTTTTTGTTTGTGCTGCTGATGAGATGCTCGGAGAAAAGCTAGGCGAAAGTTGTCTGCTGCAAATAATCAAAGGGTGTGTCAATTGTGTGTGTGCGTGCGTGTGCGTGCATGTGCGTGCATGTGCGCCTGTGTGTGTGTGTGCATGCATGTGTGCCTGCGTGTTTGTGTGTGTGTGTCATCACTCATGTCCCTGTGTTTCGTCGGCTGCAGTGTTTGAGCGGCTGGTGTCTCGGAATGTGTTTGCTGGAAGGACAGATGTTTTTAAGGAATGGATCGCTTGGTGTCATGCTCAGCCTCATTGCTCACAGTGTCCCAAACAAACATATACATACTTGTCAGGCATAGTGGTGGGCCCCCAATACACACACACTCACGTGCGCACGCACCCACACATACACACACAATCTTAATAGAACTGTAGCCATTACAGGGAGGCAGAAAGAGTTATATTCTGTCAGTAATGGAGGGCAGTGTATGGGTGATGGGTGCTAGCTGAGCACCCTGTCAACACTCATGCATTTATTATCACATGCTGCAATGTATCCCATAACTCACCATCCGCTGTAGCCTCTGAATGATACAGAAATAATGAAAATGTCTTATCTTTGCAGGAGGTTGAGCAGTTTATTGTTTACGTTGCTTGCACATATACATAAAAAAGATTTGCAGACTTGGCCAAGCAGACAATTAAACGAGTGCAGAGGATCCAGCCAGACATCAGTTAGACATGCGTTTTCCATTGGGATTCTAACCGCTGGTTCATGCAAGGCAGAATGGGAGGCGGGTGACATTGATCAATGACTCTGAGAATGGCAGACGGGCAGAGGAAGAGGGCATAGTTTGCAAATTGTAAGTGTCATTTATTTAATCAATATTTATGGTTGATGATTTTCTTTTGTGTAGCTTTCATTAAATGTTTTTTTTTTTGTGACCATGACTCAACCAATATATCATGTTTATATTTGCCCAAAAGCAGGAAATGTGAATGTTAATCAAGAATCCCTTAGGCTACATGCATTTTAATATCTTGCTCAAATGTTCAATTCAGGTTTTTGTTCAAACTGTTTATGGAAATAAACTATAAGCGTGAGCAGATCACCACATGCGCACATTAATTACAACAAAAGCATCCTATGTTTCCAGAGAGCCCATGGAAACAAGGGACATAGCGGTGCAGTGTTCATGTGTAGTTATCTGTGGAGCTGTGGTCGGATGATAGTTTGTCAACGGTTCAGGATGAGGACCAAGAGGCGAAAGGCGGCAAATTGAATAGCTTTATTGTTGTGCTTGTTGTGCTTTTTTTCACACACCAAATGATACATGCAGATAAACTTGAATCTCATCCTTCTTGCTGGTGTATTGACTGTTAGAGGGATTGGTTGTAAACACGCCTGTTTTGAGTAGCACCCTTTTAAACAGAAAACGGACACAAAAGTTAACCCAAAATGGCAAATAGGCAACCCACATAGTGAATAGGAGTTTAACATGCTGCTTTTCACATACAATTTACTCCGATCCAAGAGGATCTCGTTGATTTTGTAGCCAAGCCCTAGTAGGCCTGGTTTAAATTGTTCAGAGGTGGCTTTGTTCCACTCATTTTGACTTCTTAGCACATTAGCTTGGAAAAGCTTGTTACCCTTTCCTCTCATTGTTCGTGCTGACCCATCTGTGCCGCTCTGACATCAGCAAAAGGTCGATTTCGGCCCAAGTCTGAGACTTCCGGTTTATGAACGTACGAGCGAAAAATGGGAGCTTAACATCCTGTACCCAACCATTAACCACCCAACAATTATTCTTATCGTCATCACTCGCCTTTCCACTCCCTGTTGCCAGCTCTACTCATGTCTTCCCACACAAAACATGCTTTAATAGCGCCGGAGTTGTAAATAATAAATGTATCTTAATTCAGTCTCTTTTGGTTGCCTTGGTGACCGTGAAAACAGACAACAGCTCAATTTGAATGGAGCGCGTCCGGATGTGAGCGCCCCTTGCATGCGCTATTATACGGAAGGTTAATGCACTTCCTCGCAATAATTCCACTCCCCCGTTTGTGTTCTACTTTCTTCTTCTTTTTTTCCAGCTCACGCTTCATCTTCATTCAATCACAGCCATCATCAAAAAGGTCATGATATGTTTTGAGGGTTTAATAGCACAGGAAAATCATTACTCGTCGTGGCTTATTTAAATGGTTTTGCTCTCACATGAAAAACAGCCCGTGCTTTAAAGTGTGATGTGACCATAGCTCTCATAAAACATACAGCTAACAGTCACTCACTTCGGTTTTGTTAACAGGCTATATTTAACAGTTTTATTAATATTATAGATAGAACACAACTATATTTCTCATAATTTTATTTTCATGTTCAAACATTTCTATAATTTTTCAATTTCAATGTATGTTTTGGAAGAATCTGATAAGCATGTTCTTCGTCAGCTCCGCAAAAAGACACAAGACCAGAGATGGTTTTTGGAGATTGTAGATGTTAATGTGAAGATTATTATGTCAAAATGACAAGATTATGACATTTTTACATTTTGTTGTCATGGAGGTTAACAGACAGCTGAACAAAGTGAGTTTCTTTGTTTGAAAACATCGTTTACACTGTCACTGCTGTCCAATCTGGGATCGAAATGCCTAAATAAAATAGATTAGATTACATATTTTCGATCATAAATCACACTTAAAGTGATGAGAAGGCATATTTGTGTTAGTAAGCCAGTCATTCTTGTGAAAAGTATATACAAATTAGTGTAGGCAATTTGATACTTTCATTTGAAAGTATCAAACCGAAAAAAATCCATCCCCTCCTTTCAGGCCTCCCCCAAAGACACTCCCCAAAAACAAGTGACTAGCTTGCTAGCTTTTGCAATAAGTTTGCCTTGTGGAATACTCCGGTCATGTGCAATGAGTGTACGGGCAGAGTCCGCGCATGTAGACAGGTAGGTAGGTAGGTAGACAGACAGGTATGCAATCCAATCATTTCATTCAGGTTGAATGGAATTATTGGACGGAATTATCACAGGCCTGCGACGGCCACAGATACCAAAGCGTTTGATTTATTGATTGCCGTCAAGAGAAAAGAGAAGAGATAAAGAGAATTTCGACAAATATGACAAAAATCCTCCAAGAAATTACCCTAGCGTTAAGAAGCGACAGGGAAGGGATATGAAATAGGACCTGCAAATTAACTCGACAAATGTTGCCCAATTTCTCAGTTCATTTCTCAGTCTCTCAGTGCCACTCTTTTAGTGTCAGGTCCTTCTCTGCATACTGCTCTCCCTTAGTGAGCAGCACTACAGCCGTCACTGTGTAAAACAAAGACGTAATACAGGCTGAAGTAAGAGGGAGTCAGACAAGGAGCTTCAAGGAGCCTTGAAATTCATCACTGTCACCGTCGTATTCCAGGCACTTCAATTGAGGTGAAATCGAATAGTTTTAATGGTCAGGGAGGAATAGCACAGTATGTTGAAAGCATTTTAATGAGACATGCCAAACATCATGGATTATCCAAACAACGGTCTTCCTTCTGGGATTTGTTTTCCCTCATTACATGCTGATCATGAGGAAGGCAACATATAAGAAGAAAAAAGCATGGTATCGACAATGACATACAACTGACATTTTTTAAATTACAGTTCAACACACATGTGCACATGCATACACACACACGCACATACATAGACAAATGTGCACATACACACATAGAAACACACACACACACATGCACACACACACACACATACACAATCACACACACACACACCATAGCAAACTGACCTCACAGTCTCTCTGTGTCTGTGACGAGGACCTGTCCCCTGGCTCCAGTTGTGCGGCGCCAACAGCACTCAGTAACCGAGATGAGGCTGATGCACCCAAGGGTCACGAAACATGCAACACATCACTCGCTCACCCGAGCATCTTTGAAGACACGCTGCGTGTGATTAGCTTCTCGTCATGATAGCCGGGAGGGGAACAGTTGTGAATTTGACAGATTGTTGGGCGCACAAGAAAAGGGAATGAGTGCATGCCGGCCAGCTGCTTTCTGCCCACTTGAAAAAGAGAAGGAAAAACCCACCCTCTCTTTTCTTCAAGTCTTGTATCTTTCCCCTCGGCTGTTGATGACCTAACCTCTTCATCCCCTCTCCGAGCCTGCTTCTGCATTCGCTGCTTTCTCCATAGCCGCTGATTTTCTGGGTGGAATATGGGCCTCCAATAGCAAGTAAATATATGTAGATAGCCATACCGAGCTTATGTGTCTGTTTGAGGATGCTTCTGGCAGGTGTCTCTTCCAGTCCTTCAGCCGTCCTCGCATTTCCTCCCAATCAGGATTGCATGCTTTGTATACCAAAGTCCCATTTCCGTTGCCGTTCAATTAAATTGAAGTTGCAATATGTTGCTGGAATAATGGTGGGACACATCTGCTTGTGGCTATTATTGCCTGGGGCCTCGTCATGGACGGTCACCCCATGGTATCCTGAATGAATACATTTAATTTGTAATCATTTAGGTAATGTTCTATTAGTAATATAGCATGCAAATGCAACATCAAAGTCACACACGGAGAAGGCTCTGTGGCAGCTTTAGAACCTGATTAACTTTCATCGGGTCAAGGTAAACTTTGCCATGTTGAAACCTGATGGACTTATGTTATTTATAATGAGTAGATATAATTTAGATTGTGGGCGCATTTTCATTCTCTGCAGAACCCGAAGGTGAGAATCTTTTGACGCTGTTTTCGAGGCCAGCTTGCAAAGGATCACAACGAAAGGGCGAAGGTCAATGACCGCTACGGCCATCGTGGCCGCGGTGTCATGTGGTCATCACAATTTATTTTGTCCTTGCGTGTCATGGCGGCAAGGTGATAAGATGGCAGGTCTGGGTGGGGTGGGTTGGATGGAAGTGGAGGTGAGGGGCCTGACAGCCCATCTGCGGGGATAAAGGGCAAACGGCAGTTATTGTTCAGGCATTAGTGAAACTGTGCGCAAGGCTGGTGCGATGGTCGCAGCTCCGTGTGCAAATTGCCTGTCACGGGGAAAATATAAAACATTCAGAATTAACAGTGGTATGAAGATGTGGGCTGTGGGGCTACCTAATGGAAGCCTTTTCAGAAGGGGAACATTTGTGTGTTGGGGGGGGGGGGGGGGGTGGTTGAGGGGGAAGGGGGTGGGGCCACAGCCTGGGATGTAGCCAGCTTTGGTTCCAAACACTTCCAAGTCTCCAGCTGCTAAAAAATCAGCGGTTATTGAAGTGGGGTTATTATATTGATATTTCCACGCTGATTATTTCTCTGTGACTGCTCACATCAATCACTGTCTTTCATTTCCATCTCTGCTCGCCGGGGCTGGAAGGCATCAGCACATGCTGCTCAGAGTCGAAGGGGTGAGTGGTAAGTTAATCATTATCTGCGGTCCTCATGGCAACTAGTAGCGGTATCCTTCTCTCGTCTCTCGGTCGGGGCCAGTGGTGCCAACATCCAGCGGGCCACGGGAGGTCGGTCGTTGGTGTCTTGACATTTTGGGCTGTCGCGGCGACACGCTGGTCGGTACCAAGCTGAGAAAGGCATAGCAGTGGACTCACTTGGTGTCCCTTCACTGAGATTGTCAGGAATAATAATAATAATAATAATTTAAAAAAAATGGTAATAAGAAGACAAACAACACTCTGGGAGCCTGGGGAATTTATGGGGGTGAGTAAAAATAGAAGCAATGTGAAGGGAAACTTTCAATTTGAAAAATTCTCAGGCAGTTGATAAAACTATACTTGACATTCTCATATGGCCAGCAAAGCCCAAACTATGTGTAAAATAAAAAATGCTGACGCAAAAATAAGAATGAAAGAAATATCTATAGAAAGGTATAAACCATTAAAGTCTATAAACTATTGCTTGGGCAGCATTGGGTAACCCACTTTCAAACCCCAGCACCCTATGAAGTGGATGGAGAGCCCAAAAAGTGGTTACTGTGCAACAACTGCATCTCCCAAGGCTGAGGGATATTTAGCCCCAATGAATCAATGTAATTTGCCGTTGACTTCCATGCTGGGAGATCTACCGGCGGCGAGGCCCCCAGCACCAGTCGTGTGTCTGGGCTGTGTGTTCCAGCACGCTACACACAGCCGTCCACCACATCCTCCAGCGCGTTCAGATTATTAGTTGTGTTTTATGGCTGGGTATCGTTTAATCAGATAAAGTCACATCGTCGGAGTGGAACAACAACTCGTCTCAAGCCACTCATCTCAAAAGGAGTGTTCTCTGCCTGGCATGATGAGGTGGTTCGGATGATTGATGAGGCGATAGAGGCATCGTTTTGACTTAATGTCGGGAGTCGTGGCTTCTTCTCTGCCAGTCGTGAAGGGGAAACACTTAATCAGTTTCAACCTCAGTCTAATGAGCAGGATTTTTCTCGGTGATGGATTGTACTGTGTGTGTGTGTGTGTGTGTGTGTGTGTGTGTGTGTGTGGTGTGTGTACGTTTGGAAAATGAGAAGGCATAATAAACCGTAGAATTGTTAATGGTTCCTGTGTCTTTTATCAATACCAGAATACAAAGCAGTAGGCTATAGTTGGAATGTAATAGGTCTTGCCCTGTGTGAGGGAGAAAGAACTAGACACTAACACATATTGTTTTTGTTTAGTTTTGTCACTAGCCCCCCATCCCCTCCCACACACACGCACAAACACACACACACACACACACACACACAAATAACCATCACACAAATATGCAAAAACACACACCTACATTCATTGCCACCACTATCCTGTCTTATAAGTCTGTCTTTGTTCATTTGTCTTGCTGGTTGCTCAGGAAACCAATGTAATTGGCATGTTCTCTGTCAGAACTGAACTTGGACAAATCACTGTGTGTGTGTGTATGTGTGTGTGTGTCGGTGTATTTGTGTCTTTGTGTGTATGTGTGTATGTTGGTGTGTGTGTGTGTGTGCGTGCCATGCAGCACTCAGCCCTGTCCCCAAGGCTGGTTGACTTCCAGCCAGGTCTTACTCCCTCTGTCCATCGGAGCATGTTGGGTTTATTCTGGGCTTCTGGCACGGACAGGAGTTCAATGAGCCTTAAAGGGTGCTGGGTTTCACGTGGAAGCCTCTGCTCTCCAACCTTCCCGGTCAACCAAGCGCTTCTCGAGATGTTGCCCATGCTCTTTTGTTCATGCCGTGGATGGTAGATTTATTCATGACGATAGTGATTAAGGCTGACAGGCAAATCGAATGCATGCCCTCTAATATGTCACATCCAATCATGGGAAAAAGACGTTGAGGGATATTGTGTACATGAGTGGCATATGATGCAAAAGATTTTAAGGTAAAATAGATCCAACAAAATAATATTGATGGATATAGTGACAGGAAGAGTCACCGCAAACCCCTTTGTTTATCACAATAAACTGTATCACTGAAACACCACACAGCCCATTTAAACCAGCCAGGAGAATGGGATTTGAAAAATATGATATGCCTTGGGCATGAAACCATTAAGCAGCGTAGGGAGAGAGTGTTAATTTAGCTTTTTCAACTCACGCATGTGCTTCAGTGTACTCCACAAGGGCATTTTGTCTTTGTTAACATAATACGACATATGAAATGGATGTCAGTCTTTAGTGATCCCGAAAACATTATGTATACACACGCTATTCTCACATTATGGGATGTAACAGGTTGCCACCGGGGATTAACTCACACACAGTGTTCAACAAGTGGGCGTAGTGTGTGACCTTTACAACGCTCAGGGACATGCAAATGTAGCTTCCAACAATGGACCTGCAGCGGATTTTCACGCAACAAGAGCTTTCGATTTTAAGAGGATTTGTATGATGTTTTATTTCATATTTTTCTTTAAGATTGAGGAGGTCAGTGGCCGCTTCCTTCCTTGAGAGGCTTTTCTTCTTATTAAGGGCAGCAAGTGTTTCCTTGCTGCTGTGAAGATACAGCGCCTCCACCTCAATGCGTTTTTAAAAGGGGTTTTCATGCTAGCTCCATCACAGTAGCTTGCATGGCAAGTCGACTCCCAAAGGGTCAATTCTCGATTCCATCACGTCAATTATGAGAATCAGACTTGGGTTTCCTTTGTTGAGTTTGAATTGCAATACAGGAGAAACACGTTCACAAGCAATTCATAAGTGTCTATCTCTGAGCTAAAGATTTGGAGGGTTTGTATACAGTTAGTTTCGTAAACATTTGACGTTAAGCTGCAATCATTCACCATATGTCTATTGTCTTGTCTTGAATAGTTAACTACAGGCTGGGAGGATATAAGTAAATTGCCTTGTTGTTATCTTTTTGGAACATATCATATAGTTAAGATTATTTTGGAATGTTTTTTCACACAAACAAGATTTTCATGAGTCGGAAAGTGAGTATGAACTCACTTTCATGAGTTCATACTTTAAAAACTTTAAAAACTGAACTACTTCATTAATATCTGTATATAATGCTATTTATTTTCCTTTACAGAGATAACTTGGGCTGTGGAATTGACTCCAAACAGTTGAATCGAAAAAGCAATGACATTCTTTGTGTTTGTTAGTTCGATTTTTTGTATAAAAGCCTTTTTATACCATCTGTGGGTGATTATTTTGGTCTGATCCATTTATTGTATCCAAGACGATGGAAAAGTAAAATATAGTCCTTTTTATTTTACTTAATCCCTTAATGTGGTCATTGCTGTAAGGTGTTTTTGGCACGGTGTACTATAAATATTTTTTTTATGAGCACTTCACACAAGTGAAAACAATAGCAATGCACTTAAAACTCACACTCATTTGCCATGCACAACAGAGGTATATAAAAAACAGAAGTGAACAGAAACAAAATAGCTTTGCCTCAACTACTTGAACAAAAGCACATTCAACTATGTCAATTTCCATATTTTAACTGAACACATTTATGAACAAAAAGAAAACACTAAAGTGCGGAGAATTATGCAATTATTAATAGTACCCTCAACTTCAAACCCATTCATCTTCAGATCCATTAAAGTTTAGCATTTGAGATCCACTCCACGTGTTCTGAACCCATCACTGCCATGCCAAGTAACCTCAGTGTCACCAGTGGGTGCGGCACTTCAAAAACTCCCTTGTGACATTTTTAAAATACTAGAGTTGTCCAATTATCTTGTGTGTCAAATCCAGTGGGAAGATGGGGGCTGGATAGATAGGCAGTGTTGCAATTTCTAAGACCAGTAATAGGGTATAATTGCAACAGTTTACAAAGAGAGCTTTTTTAACCTCCCAAACGCTGTCATGTCAGCATAGGCTTACAACGCAACATTTACCCACAAGAAGGATTAATGTCTGCTCATGATGACGAAAAGTTGGGGTTGTTGATTTGAGGGCTTAATAAACATTGACACTTGGCAATACCATATAACCAAACCTATGACCAGACAGACACACCATTTTATGCTCCAGAAAAAGGAGGATGTTTAACAGAAAGTTTTTACAGAGAGCAAGACACACAAACACACACACACTGAACAAGAATTCCGACTGCACATCACAGACAATTGTTAATTGTTTGATTGTCCACTCACTCAGAAGACCTTGAGAAAACACAAGCCGTCTTGGAGGTTCCATATACAATCCATTCTCTCTGGACCATACTGGTCTGGGAGATTAATTATCATAACCGTCTCCTCTCGCTGCACTAAAACATCCTTTGCCAATATCATTTATAAAAATAACTTGGTTGTACCGACCCTGCCAAGGAGTATTTAGTGTGAGTGCACTTTCTGCTTTAGGAATCAATGGTCGTCAAATCAGTACGGAGTTTTGTGAAAGTCTGTGGACATACAAAATTGTGAATAATCATACAAGTACTTTACAGAATGTCTTATCCACAAAACCAAAGTGCTACTGCTATTGTTCGTGGCAACGTTGGTTTGAAAACCCTGGCTGGTGTGGCCCGTTAAGACCAAGTCTCCATGCATTCTATAACGTTTACAGTCATGACCCTCCTAAACCCAATTGTAGCTTGCTGTGAAACAAACCTCTACCTTCCCGCCACTGGTCAGTCTGTGTCATTAATGCGGTCAGTGGTGACTCATGTAAATGGGGACACAGTTAGGGGCTTTTTGTCATTCCTGGCTGTGACCGGTGAGGACCCTGGCCAGGTCATCACTAAATTAACTCATTTCCTATTTTTAATTAAGAATGAATTGGCGTGAAGCATGTATTTAATGTTTTGGGCGTTAGAAGATGAATAATGTAGACACGTGTAATGAGCCCTGGAAGCTTTAAGCCGGAATATTCCAGTTTGATTCGTGTTTGAGGTCCTCATATTCATTAATATTAATTCATACTTCAGGCTCAGAATACTGTCACTAATAAGACGTCTCGGTTTTCATTGTTGGTTTCCTTCTGACATGTCAACAATAATTAATTAAGGCAGTTAGCTGCTTTTGCTTTCGCCTGCATGAGTATGATTTTTGGAGCACAGCAAAGTTGAAGATACAAAATGTGCATAGTTTGTATTTACAATAGAGCGTGGGGTTTATCAATCATGAATGTAACCTATTGTCACCTATTGTCAAGGTCTCAGGTTGGATAATTATCATTGTGCGAATAATTGAGCTGGGACCATTGGAAACACAATAGTGTCTGAGCCTTATTCAAGCATTTCAATATCTAGTTATTTGGTGTCTAGTGCTACATGTAGAACACAACATAACTCCTTGTTATTTTTTTATATGTAAAAAATTTTTAAAATACATTTGCATCATGTTAGACTAATATAATAATTGTCATGGTTATGATTCATAATAATTGGTTAGGATTAGAAATGTGGTCAAATAGCATATTCTTAGGCATCTGCTCTAAACATTGATTTATTTGAGGTCAGTCCGATATTCAGTCCGACATTTCCTTTGGTTTCTTCACAGGTTTGTGCTGAGTAGAGTAAACACTATGCAAATATGATACAGAACTTGGCCCACTCTTTTCTCTCACACACAACACATCATCCTTGAACTGGTACATTGCTAGATTATATGGTGTCAAATTGATGCCAAAAGTATTGTCTGTGTAAGTAGATGTTGAAATGTTTCCTATGAAAATGTGTGTTTTAAATCAAAACCACTTTTCTGAATTGTCAATGAAAAGGTTATGGTCGCAAATGTAAAAAAATTAATTGCAATTTGCTCATGTTCAATCTTTTACGATTAATATTCAGTTTTTCTTGCGCTTGAGGTTTTGACATGATTTTGATGTGGATACGGAGTGAAGGTAAAGGGGACGACTTTATTGGTCACTCTGACAAATGCGTCATTGGTATGCACCGTGTGTGTTTACCTCCCTGACTGACAGCATGCACATCATTGTCAGCCACTAGCTACCAAGGAGTACCAAATGCAGGTAATGATTTACACATAGATATATTATAGAGGTCAACTGTGAACAACTGTGAACAACACCAGAAGTAGTCTAAATAAGCTTGCTAGGCTAACGCCACATCTTTTCACAGGTGTTCGAGAGACAGATCTTGGAGAGGCTACTTTCAAGAGTTCAGAAAGCCATGCAAAGCCAACCACTTGCTCTTGATTACTTACAGTTCTTATTCAAGCACAAAATAATTGCAATCAGCTCCTTGTCCAATCAGTTAGAGATGCCTCAAGATGTGATTCACTTGCTCTCAAACTTGTGTAGGGTGGCCAGCTCTATTCTGGAAGTAAGACATGGACCATCATAGTTTGTGAGTTGGATGGTGATATTGGACGTGCAGTGCCTTCGGTCAAAGAGGTGAACACACATGGAGCATATAAATGACACATTTGTCTGAGTGGCCAATAAAGTTGTCCCCTTTCCTTCACCCTGCCTTCATGTCAAAATCATATCATAACACCAAGTGCGAGAAAACAGAACGTAAAAAATATGTTTTTTCCACATCTAAGTCTACTCTTTATTTTTCCTGGCAACAATAAATTTTGGCATCAATTTGACTACATATTAGCAAGAACTGCTTAGATTTAAAAAACAAAACAAGAACCGTCAACAAAACAGAAATGCTTTTTGACAAACTTCCTATCAGTGAGGCAGCTGAACAAGTGCCCACTGTCATTTAGTTCACCATAGATAAAATAACAACCCATTGTACCTACCCACACGCCACACGGTTATCTGAAATATACTGCGCATCAATGGAAGTGATATCTGGTTATTTTCCTGTCTGGTCAAACCTTCCCTTCTCCTCAAAGATTCTCTTTTCCTTTTCTGAGTGGATTCAGTATGTATGGACCCCCAGCACACACACACACACACACACACACACACACACACACACACACACACACACACACACACACACACACACACACACACACACACACGCGCACACACACACAGACACACACACACACACACAACTCTTTTGATTTGTCTGAAGTGTTAAAAAGGAATGACACCCTACAGGGCTGGTGCACAGAACACGAGAGATTCCTTTAATGACTGAAGAATGAATCTCAGTGACTTAGCTAACACCCGACACGTTAACACACGACACGTTAACAAGAGACGCTAACACACGACACACTAACACGACATGTTAACACACAACACGTTAACACACGCCACGTTAATACACGACACGTTAACACACGACACACTAACACATGACACACTAACACACGACATGTTAACACGACATGTTAACACACAACATGTTAACACACGACACGTTAACACACGACACGCTAACACACGACACGCTAACACACGACACACTAACACACGACACACTAACACACGACACACTAACACACGACATATTAATACACGACACGCTAACAAGAGACGCTAACACACGACACGTTAACACACGACACGTTAACACCCGACATGTTAACACACGACATGTTAACACACGACACGTTAACACATGACACGCTAACACAGGACACGTTAACACACAACACGCTAACACAGGACACGTTAACACATGACACGTTAACACACGACACACTAACACGACACACTAACACACGACATGTTAACACGACATGTTAACACACAACACGTTAACACACGACACGTTAACACACGACACGTTAACACACGTTGTTAATGTCTTTTGTGTTAACGTGTCGTGTCGTGTCATGTATTAGCGTGTCTTGTGTTAACGTGTCGTATGTTAGCATGTTGTGTGTTAACGTGTTGTGTGTTAGCGTGTCGTGTGTTAACGTGTTGTGTGTTAGCGTGTCATGTGTTAACTAGCCGTGTGTTAACGTGTTGTGTGTTAACGTCTCTTGTTAACGTGTCGTGTGTTAGTGTGTCGTGTGTTATTGTGTCGTGTGTCACTTCACATAGCTTTATTGTGCATATATATCTAACCTTCTCCCTCTCTCATTTACATGACATACAATCAACAGTTTAGTTTCTATTGACCCAATATAATTTAACTATAATCCCATTATCAACACACTTTATAGAAGTAGTCCCTTTGTTTAGGATTATTCTACAGCTTGGAGCCGATCATAGAAACCATCATTTGAAGTAGAGTTTGACTTTTTAGCATTCAATGATGAAGAAACAGGTGAATTCATCAAACATAGAAAACAGAGGTTAGGGATGCAGTTAGGGATCTATAGATGTTCATCAATGTTCATCTGCCAATATTGGTCAAAAGGTGGAATATCTACAGTTTATATCAATGATTGATGGTGCCATTACATGAAGAAAACATCCCATTGTTGTGTGTTTCTGTGAAAAGGACCACTGTGGACATGATGAGGTGGCGCGCACTAGATTCCTCTTTCTGTCTGATTATTAGTCACCATAACAGAGGAACATGAAAAAATGACCATGTTTAAAATACAACTGAGCAGAATAAGATGCAACAAAATGTTTTCCTAATAGTTGTAGCTCAGTGACACAGTGGGAATGGGGATGAATCCTTTCATCCCCATCCTTGTCTTTAAATGGTCAATGTGAAATGACAAAAAAAGCTCTTAGTAACACCTCTGCCTCTCAGTGCTGACACATCTATTGGTTTGTGGTTTGCCTACTATCCTAATTCTGCTCCCGCCACATGATACGAGAGCCATCGTTTAATTGCGTTTCCTTTTTTTGTTTTATTAATTAAGACACAGATGAGGATCATACAAAACAATATCCGCAGGTTGGTTCTCTGTCATAAATCAAATGCTTGCAAACAAAGCACTTAGGTTAGGAAAACTGACATGTGTTTGCTTGTAAACTGGTTACTTTTGTGAAGCTCCGTCAGATGATATTATGATATTCTGTGTAATAGGTGAAACGTGGCAGTGGGACGTTTTTTGTTCAAATTCAATTTTACTAGAGAGCATACAAAAGTACATCTACGCGGAAATCAAACACATTTCTATTTCACATTAATAAATAAAAATAGGATAGGCGCATATTTATGTTTTTGTTGTTCCTGTGATTTCCACTGCAGACACCTGTCACTTGAGTTTACCGTCAGCGTCTGTCTCCTCGGTAATGCCTGCAGCACCAAGGAACGAGTGGAGCACAGGTGAAGCAGTACAGAACACGTAACATGAAGCTCCTTCCTCTGGCCCCTGGTTTCTTCTTTCTTTTACACTGTATTATGTTCTTTTCAAGCACGCATGCAGCTTGTATCTAACAGGGGCTTAGCTACGTGGAGGATACTGTCCATTTCAGCATTTCTTTTTTTTCCTTGACAAAGAAAAACCCTTCACCATTCTGCCGCCGTGTTGTGCTCAGCACCGCACTAATGTTTAAAGCCCGTGCTTTTTTAGACAAGCATACATGGTAGGCACCAGCTTTTGTGATCTCAATCCATAACAGCTGTCGTGTTTGTAGTTTTGCATTGCAGTTGCATTAGAGATGAAGAGAGAGAGATGGAAAGTGGTTTGATGGGCTGCTGAAAAGATGGTGTATCAATCAGAGAACCAGGGGCTCTTAAGAGGAGGGGATTCTACTGGTTTATTCTCATCCATCGTCTGCCATTAGATGCAATGGAGCCGGAAAAAACAGTTTGGGTGAAACAATTGGGTGATATATATCTACTGAAATACTATATAAATATATATGGGTTTTATTTACTCACTGCACTATAAAAGCTGCCTTTAACCTTGCATAGTATAGTTTTACATTAGTTAGTTTAAATGTATTTATCAGAAAGAACCCTTTTTTTCTTACCCTATGGTTTTGTTGTGTGTGTGCATGTGAAATGGCAGTATGTGTGCGTGTGTATGTGGGGTAGGGGGGTTAGCATGGAGAGGGTTAGAATAACGCTATTCTGTAGAACATGTTGCCATACAGCCAAACCAATTGGCAGCATGTGGGAAATTTGAGCAGTTGAAAATTAACCATGATATACGTTGTATGGTCAATACACCTGTCATCACTCCCAGCATGTCCTTTAGAGAGGTATTATATTGACACACAGTCATTCATGGTAGGAACTGGTTTGTATGTCTTGTTAAACTATACTGGGCCCAGAATGCCCCATAATCACCCTCTGTAAATATTGGGTTAGTATGAGAATCAGGTCATATTGATGCATCCAAGCTCTCGTGCTTAGATCATTAAGCTGGTACAATGGACCAAAGGGTTAAAGTATCCACACTTTCACATCCTGTCATTGCAATAGTTGCACGATTCTACAGATGGTGTTTGTATACAACAAAGTAGGTCCTAATGCTTTATTACTTTTTTATATTTAGTCATTTTGCATCCAAAGCATCTCACAGCGATTTAGTTTTAGATTTGTTGTCAGTTAATGAGCAGGACAGGGTTTATCTTGCTCAAGGATGCATTTTGCTCCCTGAAGTTAGACATTCGGCTCAAACCAAGGAAATTTCCCCTGGAAGTCAAACACCACAAGACTATCCTGACCCTTATCTCCAGAATAGACCGCTGCACCATGTTCCAAGAAACCTTGTAGACCCCACATCACAACAATCATAGACCAATGATAGTATTAATAACAGTAAGGGCACGTGTCGTTGCACCAGCCTACTGCTGCCTCCACCCGTTTCACCCTAAAGAATTCTTGCAGATAGGGGTTAGATGACCCTGGACCTCAATACGCATCCATACGATATTTTTCACATGTAGAAAACAGAATCTGGAGTCCCACCTGGGAAAACACACAATCTGTGCTTGTCCAGAATTACACAGAAAAAGAGAGAGAGAGAGAGAGAGAGAGAGAGAGAGAGAGAGAGAGAGAGAGAGATGGATTATGCAAACAAATTCTCAGAGCTCCCTGCGCAAACTATCTTCAACAAGTTTTACACCAATCGTTGGAGTGAATCCAACAAAATTACTGGAAGTCAGACATGACCAACCCCCTTAAAAACGCTATTCCCCTATTTTTAACAGCATAGATGTAGCATTGACTCATATATGGCTGTAATTGCAGGATTATACGCCATACCTTCAGGAGTAGATTTAAGGCACTCCTTGTTAGCACATCTGACATGTTGACCACAAACCTCTCAAGCTCTACAAATCCATTCCGCTCATGACAATCTATAGGGAGCCTCCTAGCACACACACACACACACACACACACACACACACACACACACACACACACACACACACACACACACAAAGACAAACAAACACACAAACCCCCACACAACCTCTTTTACAATGTGAGCCATTCCAAGCACTTCATCTGATATAGTTCTAATTAACATGAACAAATGAGTCCTGATTAAGACTTAAGTCTTAGGTTTTGCGTGCCCACTTTGGTGACTTGGTTGTATATTGAAAACAGGTTGAGCTTTTTAAGTTGACTGATACATTCCACCCCCTAGAGTCAATATTGGGGAAGCTAAGCTCCTCCGTGTCTTGTATGTCATTGATGCCATTGAAGTGTGTATGATGGTCAGGCGGGACGGTTGTAGTGCTATGTGTGTGAGCATGTGCGTATGCATATGCGTGTGTTTGTGTGTGTGTGCATGTGCTTGTGTGTGTGTGTGTGGTGGGAGGGGATGCACATCACGGACAGTTCAGATGAATCCAGCTCTCAGTCTACACGGTGGATTGATGTTTACTCCTTAGGTTTTATATAGTCGTGTCTTTTTCTGCTCGATAGCGGACGCTGTGATAACCATCAGGTGTCTCAGTCTATACTGTTCGACCAGGTCAAGCAAGACCATCGCCAAAATGCCTGCCGCCTACAGATAGGTTCCAGGTGCTGAACAGTTTTACTGGCTTACATATAACAACGTTCTTATATTCTCTACAATGATTCCCTCTAGGTAGTATTGGAGCACCATTTGGCTGTGATGAAAATGCAATTAACAAAGCAATGCAACATGGATTTTAACGTTCTTTAGATTTGGATACAATGTTGGTAGTTTAAAGTTGCAATGCAAAACCACACATACCAACCGATTTCTAATAGATACAAGTAATGCTTGTGCATCCCTTGATCTCATTATACTCAACATCCTTTGCAGTAATACAAGCTCAACAGTCGAATAAAATTAACGCCCATGGTCGTCAACTGACAGTGCTTTAACAGGAAATTTCCATTCGGAACACAGCCTATCTGTGCTTTTTATAATTAATTTGCAATCTGCTGACTACACCGTGTTGAGAGATAGGCATCATTTACCCTCTTTGTCAGAAAGACGAATGGTCAGCCATTCAGATTCTATACAAGTGGAAGGTGGAGGCCTGCTAAATGGCCCCAGTTGCCATTGTTTTATTGACACAGCTGTTTGTCCATTACCAACGTTCTTTGGCTTTTGGATTCTTTTGAACTGGCCGACATCTCGGGTTCACCATTTGAGGATCTCTAAACCATAGCAAAAACAAATCCACTGCCTTATGCTCTACTGAATGCTCTACTGAATGCTCAACTGAATGCTCAATTGAATGTTCTACTGAATGCGCTACTGAATGCTATACTGAATGCTATACTTGACACTCTACTGAATGCTCTACTGTATGCTCTATTGAATGCTATACTGAATTCTATACTTTATGCTCTACTGAATGCTCTACTGTATGCTCTACTGAATGCTATACTTGATACTCTACTGAATGCTCTACTGTATGCTCTACTGAATGATATACTGAACGCTCTACTATATGCTCTACTAAATGCTCTGTGTATGCTCTACTGAATGCTTTACTTGATACCCTACTGTATGCTCTACTATATGCTCTACTGAATGCTCTACTGTATGCTCTACTGAATGCTATACTTGATACTCTACTGAATGCTCTACTGTATGCTCTACTGAATGCTATACTGAATGCTCTACTATATGCTCTACTAAATGCTCTGCATGCTCTACTGAATGCTATACTTGATACTCTACTGTATGCTCTACTGTATGCTATACTGAATGCTATACTGAATGCTCTACTATATGCTCTACTGAATACTCTACTGTATGCTCTACTGAATGCTACACTATATGCTCTACTTTATGCTCAACTGAATGCTGTACTGTATGCTATACTGAATGCTATACTGAATGCTCTACTATATGCTCTACTGAATACTCTACTGTATGCTCTACTGAATGCTACACTATATGCTATACTTGATACTCTACTGAATGCTCTACTGTATGCTCTACTGAATGCTATACTGAATGCTCTACTATATGCTCTACTAAATGCTCTGTATGCTCTACTGAATGCTATACTTGATACTCTACTGTATGCTCTACTGTATGCTATACTGAATGCTATACTGAATGCTCTACTATATGCTCTACTGAATTCTCTACTGTATGCTAAACTGAATGCTCTACTGCATGCTCTTTTGTATGCTCTGCTTGCATAATTTGTCTAACAATACAAGCCTGCATAAAACCAACATTAGATGCAACACATACATAGAATACACCAAATTGCAATAACATACAACACTAACCCCTGATTATAAAATGGTCAAACGCAGGATATCTGCTGTCATTGTCTTTCTATCACTCCTGGAGAACAGCCAGGTGTTGAGCAGTGACACAGATGCGGCCCTATCTCATGCGACCTCCCAGCACCACCTGTCGACGCAGGTCAACCTCCTGTCATGCATCCGGGGCACTTGATTTAAAACAAGTATACCTGCTCATCTCTGCCACCAGATGGGACGGCCAGCTGTGACTCAAATAATCGGTTAAAGCAAGAACAAAAAGTCAATGTTTACTAAGGGCTAGTTTCAGGACTGTGACAGTGACCTCTTCACACAGATGAACTTCAGCGGTGGGTTGACTTTGAAAACAACCCTCAATTTAACATGTAGGAGCCTTTTAAGTGCTATATCCTGTCAATAAGGACAGGTCATAGTGCATAAACCATGTCTGATGGATCGCTGACGTTTGTGTTTAGTCACACTCTGTAGGATTGGAAAGAGGATATGTTGTTGGAGGGCAGTTAATCCTTCAAATTGATGAAGAATAACTCCACCACCACAACGGATTCCTGCAAATCCCCCTGCGGATTAGCAGGTGCCAGGACAACGTATCCAAAAATATTAATCAGACAGAGTTGGAGAGAACACACCCAACTGAGACGTAACAGGTAATTACGGTTTATTCGCCGAATCATCTAGTGTGTTTGTGTGTGATTGTGCATGTGTGTGTGTTTTCTGTGCACGTGTGTATATGTTGTTGTGCCTGTGTGTGTGTGTGTGTGTGTGTGTGTGTTTGTGTGCTTTGGCATCAGATAGGTATTATCTAACTATAAGACCTATCTAGGAGGAAGCCAGCCACCAGTGCCAGAGCGTTATTGTGTTGTGTTATTTATTTGCATGGCATCACAAACAATGCATAACAATTATTTCTGTATTCAATTTATTATCGACAAATAACTATCCGGAATACAAAATAAAGCTCACACAACAGAACAACAACAGCTGGACTGTGTCACAGCGCAAAAAAGCAATCTCTTGATGAGAAAAACTCTTCAGAGACTTCGTGGTGAAATTGCTTAGCCATCGACGTGTTCACGGCACACAAAGCTCTGAGTTCATGCTGGCAACACAGCGGAGCGGAACATAATGAACAAGATTGAAATAATAACCTTGTTTTTTTCCCACATAAATCAAAAGCAATTGCACATTTTTGTCTCCTGCTGGAAACCCAAGTGATTGAGAATACTGGGGCTGAGTGAATGAAAGTGCATGACTGAGAGGTAAATAGGCTACTTTACAAAGGTACAGACTTCAAAATCCTTATTTTCATTGTAGAGATCAATAACCTGTGATGATTGGTTAGGAATGAGAGGATAAACATATTGATCGGAACAACATTTCAAAGATAACTCATATTTCTCAAATAAGTGACAAGTCTCCTGTTGGGTAGAGGACAGCGATATTTCACACATGGCACGGCACAATCAGTTCAAGCTATTTCAGAGTACACGCAAAAGGCAAAAATAACAATGTTCATATCAGATTGATTATTTTCATTCAGCAACAATGACGTCTATTAAGGATTCACTACCCTTCTAGGTTCTCTCTCTCTCTCTCTCTCTCTCTCTCTGTATATATATATATATATATATATATATATATATATATATATATATATATATATATATATATATATATATGTATATATAAGCCTACAGTTCAAATAAATATTTCTTTAAAATATTAAATGTATACATTTAATGACGTCGATACACTGAAATACACACAAAATGTTTCAGTTATGGCACAGTGTCAGTGTATGCAGTATATACAATCCATACATTTTGTGTGTGTTTTATTTTAAGGCGAAACATCACATAAAATGCCCTCCCACATATAGCCTTGACCAGTATCCGTGAAATAACTGCTAACCGCTTGTCCAAATAATTTGACAACCTCACTTTTCTCAAGATACGGACTAAACCTTTAGTCTCTGCACTTACGTGTTTTCATTACACCTAACGTTGAACCCACACTTTGTTATCTATTGCAAGAACCGCTGTATTAATTAGGCTTTTCACTCATGATCCTGAAAGTGTGCGGTCTGGTTTCTAATAAATATTACTTTTAGTGTGCCGAAGACAAATTACATATAATAATTGAGGAGTGAATGTGAGTGAGTCTCTCTTTCCATCCTTTGTAATTGTACAATTTGAGTGTTTATTCGTCAATTTTGTTAACTAAATCTTTCATTCACCAACCAAGAACATTAAGAATTACATTTTGAATTGGCAAATAAATGTCTCAATGTGTTCCATCACATCTTATGAAGAAACAGTATGCCTGAAGGACAGTAAAGCAACAAGAAAGGCATCACTTTAGCGGTCATACATGCTGTGGATGACCAACAGCTCTTGATGTGTCCACTCATTGGGTCTGATGGGTCCAATATGTAACCTCTAGGATTTGTTCTGGAAGATTTTTTTAACCTTGTGCTTTCTGTGTGCTTTTTCATTAAGGAAACTATTGTGAGGAGGCCATCGCAAGGTTTAAAATAATTGTTATTATTGAAGAAATTATTAAATTCATTTTTGTTTATATCCCAATCTGTGATGGCTAATACACATAAAGATTATCAGGGTTTTAGCTTATAACATTCTATATTTTAATGAGAAGCTCTGGGAATTGAAGGCCACTGGAAGCAGTTCTCCAATATTATTATACAGTATACCAATTCTAATTCTGAATAGCGTAAAAAGTGGGCATAAACCTCATGTTTCTTCATGAGAACATGGCAGATGTCATCTACAGGATAAAATATATAATATATTAATGTATATATCTATTCATATTTTCAGGCCTTTACAACACTCGCTGACAGGTGGGGGTCCTCATAAGGCATATTGTGATTGGCAGGCAGTATGCCCCTGGGCAGGAAGGGATTGGTGGGCCTGGCCAGCTCATCCATCTCCGTGGTGAAGTGGTCAGGGCTCTCCCCATTGGATGTCTCCTTAATGACGCTGTAGGTCAGCTGCACGCTGCAAGACGCCGGCTTCTGGGGCCGCCGGGGCCCACACTGGCACAGCTTCTTGAACGCAGCTCTGAACTTCTGCGACATGGCGTTGTAGATGACCGGGTTGATGGCACTGTTCAGGTAGATGCACAGCCGACAGAAGAGCAGGAAATTTGTGTCCTGGTACACCATGTTCAGGAAGGAGTTGACCACCACCAGGGTCCGATACGGCATCCATAGCAACGCAAATAGGATGACGACCACAGCCAGCATCTTGGTCACCTGGTGAAACGCAGGGCAATAAAGAGACTTAATACGGTTGTGGTGAAAGTCTAAATGAACACCACAAATGCAGAATGAGGAAAATAGACTTCTTCTGGCCAACAATTTGCTAGAACAAGAAAGCATACTATGCAATCATTCAAATAATTCAAAGGTGCTGTAGGTAAGATTTGAAGGTTGTAAAGAGAGAGAGAGCAGAAAGGAGAGCGGAAGAGAGCAAGGTTTTGAAACTAAACAACAAAAAATGTGTCCCCTCCCTCTCTGCTCCCTCCCTCCCTACGTTTCTCACCCAGTGAGAATTGTTGCATTTCACAGAACTGTGATTGACATGCTCAGAAATTAGCCTAGGCACAGTCAACTTTTCACAGAACATTTCACCTATAACAGCTGACTGATGGCTATGCCATTTGTACCACATTCCATTATAGCTCTTAAATCTGACCATCAACACCTTTCATTTATTTCACATATACACATCCTTATCTCTATGGTTATCTCAGGAGTAAGTAAACTCAATTGTTCATGTGCAAGTGTGCAGTACGTAAGTAAATGTTCCGTAAGTACAGTAGGCCTATATGCAGAGTCCCCTGTGTGACAACATCGTTATACTTAGCCAGAGAGCTGTTGTGTTGTCTCTTCTATTTAGAACATTTATTTGGAGGATGTGCGAAACAAAGAAAGATATGCATCAGTTAGTCATTTTAATAAACAGTTATTCATGTGTTCAGTATTTATTTATGGCTTATTCAATTAGTTATTTTTTCCATAAGAAGGAAGGTGCTATAATTAACCAGGCATCTGCTCCACTGATCTGTGTCTAATTGTATTAGCTAAGAGCACAGAGAACATGATCTGCGGGGTCCTTAGGTTTGGACCCTTACCAAATTTTAACCTTTTGGCTAATTCTATAAATGGCTGGTAAATCGATTGCACCTTTCCATAATGGCCAATTACTGCACACTAGTTAGCAACATCTGTTATTGTCTAAGTATGTATTAGTGTACATCTGCATGTGTGTGTGTATGTGTGTGCTTGTGTGTGTTGGGGAATGTGTCCAGGCAAATCAAAGCAATACATGTTTGCTTTTCCTTTATTCTGGAAAATTATACAGAGGAAAAACAGCCTCAGGTGTACTGTTTATGCAAAAGGTGAGGACACAGAGACTGTGGGTTAGCTGATCACACTGGCCAATCAGATCATCAGCATAAAGCCCCTTCAGGGAACCACGCCCCCCTAACCCCCCCCTTCCAGAAGCTGATCTGACAGTCTCAGAATCTGCAGCCCATCCAACATAAATCACAGGCCTGACACAGGGTTGCTGTTGTCTTACAACTGTTTTCTCACTGTGTCTAACCTTTAACACTGAACAATATCAAATGTAAACACATGGGAGAGGAATACAGTAAACATGGCTTCCGGACCATGTTTGGTAGATACACTTATGCTTTATTTGGCTTTGTAAAGGTTAGTTTTTTTGGTTTATTTTCTTTATCTATTCATAATGCCGGCTGACTCATGTACCACACGAGTACACCGCACACACACACAATCACAAGACTGCACACACACACACACACACACACACACACACACACACACACACACACACACACACAGGAAGAGAGACAGAGACAGAAACAGACAGATCAAGGGAAAGAGGGAGAGCGGGAGCAGAGGGAGTGTGATATAGATTGAGAGAGAGAGAGAGAGAGAGAGAGAGAGAGAGAGAGAGAGAGAGAGAGAGAGAGAGAGAGAGAGAGAGAGAGAGAGAGACAGAGAGAAAGAGAGAAAGAGAGTGAAAGACAGAATAAGAGAGAGAAGGTCATTACAAAGTAATTGTAATTAACAAACAAGAGCCCACCTGTCTCCGGGACGCAGCTGTTGTACTGCTAGAAGTATTTGTACTAGCGATGATTCTCCCTCCTTGCAGCTCCTTCTTCCATTTCTTCGTTTTTACCTTGGGGTCTGAAGGCAGCGGATTCATGATGAGAATCTTTGCAATAAGTCCGTACAGGATGGTGGCCAGCACGAGTGGCAGCACGTAAAAAACCGCAAAATCCGTGAAGTAAATGGGCAAATAATAATTTCGGGACACTTTGTAAGCGCAGATGACGAGCACGACGTTGTCATAAACTAATTCTTTGGTGTCTGATAGAAAAAACCACATGACACAGTAGAGAGAGGTTAAAGCCCACACTACTATTATGATTTTCTTCGCCCTGGCTAGAGTGCACAAGAACTGCGCTTTGATAGGGTGGCAGATGGCGATGTAGCGCTCAACGGTGAACGCGGTGATCGAGCACGAAGACGCATTGATGCCTAGGTACTGGAAATAAGTGATGCCGAGGCACCCCACATAACCGTAGACCCACTCTCCATAGAGAGCATCGGAGATGTTCGGCAGACCCGCGGCGGTCAGGACCATGAGGTCCGCTACGGCGAGGCTCACCAGGTAACAGTTGGTGGGAGTTCTCATGTGTTTGGTGGTGAGCACCACCATAATCACCATGACGTTACCCACTATGCCGACCCCGCATATCAGAGACACTAAAAAGATGCTGGCCACTTTGTATTCGATTGTATAATCAGTCCACATGCCAAGTGTCTGGTTGTCTTGAACCAGCGTGTCATTGTCCGCAGCTATATTATCAACAGTGATATTATCCATGATGGAGTATTATGCCTGTGTCCAATTTGGCAGACATTTAAGAATGCAATTTAAAAACGTCGGGTGAAGTCCTATAGGCCTATACAATCCAGGAAGAATGTGGTTTGAAATCCAAGATCATTATTGCAACAACTAAAAACGTCTAAATATGGTTTCCCTATCCGTCGAAATCTATATTCCAAAATGAGAGTGTGAAAAAAGATCCCATGTGAGGTTGAGTCTTGTTCCTTGAAGTTTGCGCTGAGAGAGGAGTTACCAATACATGTTGCGCATCCAAGCTCCGTTCCTGCACGACTGATGACACAGGCTAGACATGAATGAGAGCTCCTGGAGGAAAGTCTTTCTGTAGCGTCATCTGGACTTGGAAGGACAACACTTCATCCACAAGAACCGTTTAGAGGCGCACCACGACCCCATTCTCATTATATTATTATAAAAATAATAATATTATTTAATTACTCTCAGACTGTGACTATAGGTGACGTTTAGGCGATTTTAGTTAATGTGTGGTGTATTATGGCTTGATGCATGATTACAACAGGCCTACATGGCGATATTTATAGTAATTTTATAATTTAACAATGCATGGTTCATTTATTGGTAAAAAAAAACAGGAATATTTTCCTGGATAGGTTTGGTAGGTCTACTCTCTTCTTGTGAATAGCGATGATGCGCCAAATGCTCCAATGAAACATATGAAAGATGGCCCTTGTGACAGTTTTACTTTTTCAAACTGTATCATAGCCTACTGGGACGACTCATTTTCAGTAGAACTTTCAACTAATATAAACGTAATTATAATGTAGGCTACAGCGCCTTTACAACTTGTACAGTTGTGAGAACGTCCCAGAAGTGACAAGTCCAATACAAAACAATGTACACAGTGAGTGTGTGCATATCTTCACTTGGCCTCTAAAGACTGATACCGTGAAAGAAGAGATACGATTTTCATATTTGTTTAACTGGGCGTTTAGCGCAATACACGATCGTTTTGCGTTGAAGGACTTGCATTTGGAACTTGTTTCATCCAAGCGATTCATCCAAAAGTGAGGCAGATATGCACCTGATATTTCTGGTGTTTAGCACACACACACACGCCCCCCCCCCCCCCCCCCCCCCCCCCCAATACACACACACGCACACACATCCATCCCTCTCTTTCGTGCGTCTTATGGGACAGCACAATGTTCAATGACGTGTAGGAGGAATAACAAGGCACCGCGGGTGTTTTAGTGGTTCACGTGTCCCCCGGGGTCCCAGAAGAACACACCTGTATATTAGACAGGCAGCAGCTCCTCAGCGCCCCAAGTGCTTCACTTGTACCTCGGGGGCCCTCGAGATAGAGCCCTGTCCTATATTAGACTAGACGGCAGTCCCTCTGCGCCCCACTTTCGGCGTGCTCTTATTTGAACATCGCTTTCACAGTGGGTCACGGACACAATCATTTGAGCTCTGAAATAAAAAGCAAACGGTGACAATTTCCCATTTTCCCCTGCAGGCATGCATTAACAGCCGAGTGTAGCTTATAGGCCTACTTCTGGCGCCCATAGCCTACTGGGTACGTGGGCTGTGGTGTGTGTATTTTTGTACGTAGAATAGTTCGACTTCAAGAGGCGTACTTGTCAGATCACGTGATTCATTAATTCATTCTAATTAGCCTTTTTTCTGTGCATGGATGCCACACAGCTTGCAAAGGAATGCACCCAGGCGCCACGAATTCAGGAGTTGTTTTCGACGGTGTGTGTGTGTGTGTGTTTGTGTGAGCGTGCGTGTCTGTGTGCGTGCGTACGTGTGTGCATGTGTGTGTGTGTGTGTGTATGTGTGTGTGTGTGTGTGTGTGTGTGTGTGTGTGTGTGTGTGTGTGTGTGAGTGTGTGTTTTTCGCGTGTTGTTTGCATGGATGTTTGCAGTTTTCCAGAACCACCCTAATTGAAGATTGTAAATTGCCAGGTTTGGATGTCGGCACTTGCCTCCCAGGAGGAGGAGGAAAATACACAAATTCTTCTTATTTAATTGAAATGCATCAGCCAAAGCCCTAAAGATACAATCTTTGTCGGAGTTGAACAATCAGATAAATCTTTCTGTCTGTGAGCTGTTAATGTCATTTCTCGCATATTTTATTTTGAAAAAAACATTTAAACAGATTTTGTATGGTAAGCATTCGGATGAAGCATAGGACGTTTACACCCATGTGAGATGCATTGGCATTTAGAGGATGTGTGTGCCTCGGTCAGCAGCTAGCTATTGTTTTTATATAAGCTTTTATCGACATTGTTAATATATTATTTAGTCATTATTGCTTAATTCATTATACTACCCACATTTTGAAATTGTGGCGGGTCTATTATTTGTTTATAAACGCCTGTTCATTTATTAGTTTTACATTTACATTTAGGGCATTTAGCAGACGCTTTTATCCAAAGCGACTTACAATAAGTGCATTTGTCAGAAGAAAATAATTATAATTCAAGAACCAATGCTGAATAATTACATTAAACTTCAGCAAATGTATAACCACAACCTAACTGTAGACAGTATCACATTGGCACCGTCGTAATTAATAGTTAATGAGGAATCAAAAACAACTAACACGTATTGGTAATGAGGAGGACGCTTCCTACAGCAATGGTCTTTCACTGCCACCTCGTGGTGAGGAAGTGGTAATGACCATTTGGAGAGTTCACGCCAGACGTTCAAACACACACACACACACACACACACACACACACACACACACACACACACACACACACACACACACACACACACACACATATATATACTAACATACATACATTTATATGTGTGTGTATGCGTTTGTGTGTGTGTGTGTGTGTGTGTGTGTGTGTGTGTGTGTGTGTGTGTGTGTGTGTGTGTGTGTGTGTGTGTGTGTGGAACATATGGAATGTTTCCCATGTATATGTCATACTTCAATTCCAAAATTGTGATAATAATTGATGTTTCTCTTACCATTGCCAGCAGGCCACTTAGTATTTGGCATGTTTTGCTTCTTCTAAATATAAATGGTAGATTTGGCCTCAAGTCAACCTTCTAATTTACCTAATGAACAAAATTTCCACTTTCCTGTTTCAAAGTAAAAACTACTCTGGCCTGAATCACTATTCAGTCCATGCAACAGAGCTGGAATTGAACTTGAGCACAGTTGTTAAAGTCAAAACAACGTTTAGACAGTATTTTTGTTATCCAGAAGCCAGGACTGTTTTGTAAGTAGACATTCTAGCTGGGTGAGGCTATATGATATCAGTGAAAGCTATTCAAGTAATGGCTATGCAAGGCCAGTAGTATGGCGTAAGCCAGAGGAACAGCAAGCTATTGATCAATACATTAAGACAAAAAGAGTAAGAGTCTCTCAGTGTATGATAATAAATTAATTTAGAAATGCAATTCAATGAACAGAAGACCATTTCATTAAAATTACTCTTTGTCTAAATGGGCGCGCATACAGACACACACAGACACACACAAACACACATACACACACACACACACATATACACACAACCGTGGACACACATACCACCACAGACACACATGCACACATAGACAGTAGGTACAGCTAAGCAACAATTAGCACCCTGAAGTGTACGTTTAGTCACAGACCTATTGACACAATTATGGAGGCCATTGTCAATAAACCTCTCAGTAGTGTGCACTTAATATTTCATGGAGCCGTTGGCTGCTCTCTAACTCCTTCCCAACATCCCTCCAATGCCCCATCCTCTCAGCCTTCCTGTCTGCCTGCCTCTCTCCTTCTCACTTTCTCTGTCTCCCTATCTCTATTTAGTCTCTCTTTCTCTCTCTCGCTTTATCTCATGCTCTGTCTCGCTGTCTAACCTTTCATTGCTTGCTCCCATAACCCCATGTCAACCAGCCATCTTCACCTTCCTCACTCTGTAAGGCTTTTTAAAAGCAACCGTAGTGTTTTATGCCTCCTAAACAATACTGGAGTACTCTGCCGTCTCCTTATGAATATTCTACTCGGCCCTGTCATGTGGATTCAGAGGGTCTGTATCTGATGCTGCAGCATTTTGTGGTATCACCCTTCGGTAGGCCGCCTTGACAGTGTACACGCCCATGGAATGAATGACATTTTGTGTACAAGACCTATTGCTGTGAACCCAAATGTAGTGGTGGATACATGGTGAAGACATATTTTTTGTTCCTCAACATATATAACGTTTATCTCCGTTCGTCTCACTCCTCACATGTAACATCTTGTCTCTCACTCGCCAGTCAAAGTCAAGGCGAGTTTATTTATTCATTCCATTTTCACAATGACGGTCTCTTCAGGGGCTTCAGGGGTCTACGTTAAGATGAGTTCTGACAGCGCCATAACCCCATAACCCCTCAACCCTCATGAGGGAAAAGCAAAAACTCCAGAATGACATGAGTGCAATAGATGCCGGGTGGCCTTACATAATGTCATCGCAAAAAATGTAATAGGCTTACAATTATAAAAATTATTAGACAGCCAAAGCCGTGAAGGGTGAAAATTTGGGAACTGCTTCAGCAAAGATAGTCTTGCAGGTGTCTTGGTTGCATGAGAATTGCTTAAAAATAAAACAAATAGAGGCCAACATGAATCCAGGAAGTAAGCACCAGGAGACCTCTATTCCCAATGGTAGCTCAGAACTAATTATGATGATAAGTAGTAGCTAGCCCCAATTCTCAGTCTTCCTTGTGACATTTTCGTTGTACAAGAGAGCCTGGGGGAAGATCCTGATGTCACGGGAAGGCCAATCACAATTCAGGGGTGACAGTGACACGATGTTTTTGGGCAGATAGGTCTTGACACGAGTCGAAGGGCAGATCGGGAAGCTCGGTGGACCAATGGATGGCTGCAATCATAAATTTGAATGCAAACAAAAGTGTGGGATATACCCTTCGGCTACTGGTCCACAGCGAATGCAGGTCTAAGTATAGAGAGCAATTCAGTGCTTAAAAGTAGAAGTAGTAGCCACCATACCTCAGACTGGGCTGTATGGGGCAGTACATCTGTTGGAAGCTTGCAAATCTGGGGGTCATTAATACCTTTAACGGAGCTTCACAGAGGGCCGAGCTGGACAACATGCCGCAACCAGGGATGTGATGAAACGGCCACAAGTGAATCGGTGTGGGGCCGATTTAATCAGATACAGGGTTGATGTAATGCTACCTGTTGAGGCTAATCTAATGTTGTGATGAGACACGGAGACACACTCCCTGGAGACGATAGTGAGGGCTGACCAAATTACAGAGTAAATAAGAAGGATCCGTTTTAGAGCCATCCTCCGCTATCCGCCAGCCCTTCTCCGCACAGTAGGAGCCTATCCCACAGATAAGAGGCTCAATAGATAACCTTGTAAGACCTTCCTGATCTGACAAGTTCACATTCTGTTTCTCTATGCAGATCACTCTGGCCTTGAGCCCGTTTGAAAGCATTTCCCAAAAATTGCAAAATGCTAGGACAGACTTCCAGTTTATGAAGAACAAGCACAGCAGTCTGTAACAATGGCTTTAGAAAGCTGCGCTTTTGAAACAATGGCGGTGCCTGACTTAAGTGTAGCAATCCAAGGAACAATTGAAACCGTTTTATATTAAATAGACCGATGTTAAAAGATTTACCGAAATTAGCAAGGAAGGGTTTTCTCAGAGGGAGTATGTTTTTGCTTGAACCTCCAACAGGATTCGGCAAAAGTAAAGAGAGCAAGAATGACACTTTGTTATTTAGTCTGATTCTTGCTGTTTTTTTAACAACACAAAGCTGCGCCCATATCCGGAAATCAATTGCTGCCCTGCCAAGGCCAGACTGATTCATTGCAAAACGTAACACTGAATATCTGGTTGGTGCCACAAGGCAATAGCACAAAGCTCTGATTTCTATTCTTTTTATAAGCACTAGGTAGCATTTGGTGACCATGGCAGTATGCTACATTGATCAATCAGACACTCTTTGTGTTATATACATATCATGTCACACAAGCCAAATTCTCTCTCTCTCTCTCTATCCTAGAGTTCAGTTGAAAGCAATAACCACAGCTTTAGGATTTACAGCCACTAACATCCTTTTCTGCCCAGTCGACCCCCCTCCCCCCCAACACACACACACACACCTCCCTTAAAACACACACACACACACACACACACACACACACACACACACACACACACACACACACACACACACTGGAGTCCTGTGAACTTCTCCACAGGAAAGGTGGTGCACTGTTGCAGATAGTGGCAGATTTTCTGCTGTTCTTACCACTGGCACACACACTAGCCATTTGTCATGTTTCTCTCTTGCACTCTCTTTTACTATCCCCATCCCTGCATTGGACCAGCAGAGTGCATCTGTGGCTGTTGCTATGTTCATGAGGTATGATATTCTGCCTTTTAAAATTAGTGCACACTGGTACACAAATCTCTCTCTCTCTCTCTCCCTCCCTCCCTCTCCCCCCTCTCTCTCTCTCTCTCTCTCTCTCTCTCTCTCTGTCTCTGTCTCACTCATCTGTTTTATGGATTTTTTTTGGGAAAGAAGCCAAATCTTTGCAGCTGGCGGCTGCTACTCCCAACAAACCGGTGGCCAAATGTTATAGGCGTTATCTGCTTCTGATAAGTAAGATGGGTGTGTAAAATGATCTTCAGTTTGAAGAAGTGTAAACCACCAGGCCTGTATGTACTTGGTGATACAGTATTTACTGTAAGTAGGCTACCACCTCCCATGAGCATGGTTGTCTAGACGCTCATTTATAGATATTGAAAGTTATGTTTGTAAGCTGGTGAGGGGAAGAGCTAAAGTTCAGACATAACGGATGCAATCTCGTTTTACGGAGAGGTTCAATATCTGACAACCTTTCAGATCTCCAGATTAAAAAATGGATTAAAGGGTGGCTTTGACATAGCCTAGTGACCGGTAATCTTCAATGGCTACACGAACAGATGGTGGTGCAATGATACTTGCAGTTTCACATTGTTGTTTGAATTGCTCTGATGGTAGCCTATGGCTATGAAGTATCCAGATTTGTATCCAGATGAAGTTCAAGTTTTGCTTTTAGGAACACTTAACTTAACACTTAAAAACAACATTTAGTTGACCTAGGTGCGGAACAAACATCCATATGATATGATGAAATGTCTAATTATAATAATTGGGCACGGCAACACTGATAATTAATTTAAATCCATCTGTGCGAGTAGTATAGATTACATCTTAAGTGTTGCAACGTAGGCTACACGATAGATGTCGTCGCATGAAATATGCACTTCAAGTCCCATGATTCCGTTTGGGCGTTCAAGTCATCATCTCGCAGATAACGGCACGCGCATGTGATCTCAATCGCCTACTCGCGTGCACCGGGAGCAGCTCGAGCGGCTCGGGAACCTACAGCCAGGAGATAAAAGCGTGCGTGGGAGGGACTGGATAAGCTTCCCTTGCTGCTAACACCACGGCACTGGGGCGGGTGAATATATACACATTCTGATTAAACTCATAGCCTACCGTTGAAAATAGCCATCATGATTCAACAAGGAGAAGACGAGGCAGGATAAATGAAATGAACGGAGTAAGTCGCTGCTTTTTTTTTTACCCCAGCATTAATTGTAAGATGTTTGAATTGGCAGTATAGGCATAAAACCGTATGTAAATTATTCTAATTCTAATGATTGAAAACGAGTAGGCCTACATGATCAATCGTATGCAAAAGGCTTAAAGCTTTCAACCGTTGTTGATGAGTAACTTGGAAGTGGGCTACACTTCTCTCTGCGTGCAAGTTACATAGACACACATGTAGGCTAGATTATGTGCGTTTTAAAATAACGATCCTTGTGGATGAAGCCTATAATCTCGGTTTACGTGGGTCGTTTATTTTTTGGATACCCGTTACAGTTGGCTAATCAGTCCTTTAAGCGCATTTACTTAACGACCCGTGGATTTAAATTAAACAAGCTGACAAACTATCGTGTGTAGCCATTACATTACAATGTAGCTGTGTGTGTGGAAAAAAAGCGTGTTTTTTTGTTGTTGACTACATCAAACTACAAGACACTTTGCAACGAGGGTATTGCAATTAAAGTTGTTTAATTTTAACGCAAAACTTATCTTCTGTTATCAGGGAATGGTGTGGACGCTGCTGCTGAGGACACATTGACAGTGAGTCAGCTTGTGGAAACGGATGGCTTCTCAAGAGCTACTTTCAGACAAGGAAGCGCGACAACACGATCCACCGAATGTCCTTGCCTGGGTTCTCAGCGCTCTGCACATGCGCAGGACGGGCAGCTCAACAGGAGGACTCCCGTCAAAAGACCGCGAGTGTAGCACGAGCAGGGGCTGCCAGGGGTGGTGTAATTCAGCACCAAGGACTGCGCCACACAGGGGGGGTGGCGGCGAGGTGAGACTCGGTCACCTAGCGGAAGAGAAAGTCATAGTTTGCTGCGAGGAGGAATTGGAGACGTCTTTCACGTACGTCGACGAGAATGTAAACCTGCGACTGGCGAGCCCGGACACCAGTTGCAAAAGTAACCACAAACCCACGTGCAATGGCGACAACACCTGTGCTGCGGAGTCGTTGCCAGAACTATCCATGGAGGATCTTTCCTTCGGGGATAGTTTTGAGACCTCTTTAGACCAAGGTTTTGTCTGTGCGGTGACATTTCTCGTCACTGGGATCTCTTTGGTCATCATATCTTATGTGGTGCCCCGCGGCGTAGCGGTGGACCGAGAGAGCGTGTCCGCCAGAGAGATGGAGAGGCTGGAGAGGGAGGGCGCCCTGGTGGGAGCCCACCTGGACCGGTGTGTGATAGCAGGGCTGTGTCTGCTCACGCTAGGTGGCGTGGTGCTCTCGATCCTGCTGATGATCTCCATGTGGAAGGGGGAAGTGTACAGGAGAAAGGCCCTGGCCTACACCAAACGTTCCACCAAACTGTACGGCTCCATCAACCTCATGACAAGAGCAAGTCCAAGCCAGTCCAACGCCCATTTGGAAGTGGATGTGGAAGAAACTGTGACTTAATTATCCTAAAATGCATAAAGTGCATTTAAACACTGCTCTTCCTTTTTCAAGGACACGTGAAGAACGTTAAAATATTGAAATGCTATTTTTGTCTGTAACCCATATACATGAATATCTTCTGGCCGTACCCTCCATAAAGTGTTACATGTTTTTGTCAACATAGCTATTTATTATAGTGTAAGCCTACACATAGGACTGACCTGATAAAGTGTTAATGCGGCTTGAAAACAATTGATTGTATCCGCATAATGGTTGAAATAAGCTGATAATAGACACAGAGAAACTATTTCAAAGGAAATTCTTCTCATTTAGATTCCTTTTAATTTTGTGCCGAAGATCTTTTAGAGCCTCCATTTATTACTGAGGCAGCTATTCATATTTAATGGCTATGTCTCCAAACAGTGAAATGCTGCATGCACCACACACACACAAAGACACCCACACACACACAACACACACATAACATGCACACACGTACAGGAAATGAGTCTGTCCTTGGGGTGTGCAGGGCAGTGCCCATCCAGTCAGATGTTAGGATGTGAGGGTCAGTGGTCCACATGGTAATATCCAGTGACAGTGTCTTCTTGTGCTGCAATGCTGAGGTAAGCCACTAATGCCGGGCTCCGCAGATCTCAGGCAAAGCTCTGTTCGTGGCTTTGATTGCAGCTATATAGCGCTTCCACTGTGTTCGGCAGCAGTGTAGGATATTTTATCTCCTTTGCTCTGTGATCCCTTCTCTTCTCTCTCTCTGTCCTTCCTCTGCTCATGTATCCCTCTGCTTTTCCTTAACTGTATCCACACAGTGCTTCCTCCACACACAACCTCACCGTCATCGACACACACACTTACATACGCGCACAAGTACTTACTCACTCCGATCCACACTTACTCGGTCACATAGTAGTAGGATCTCCTGGGACACCTCCATTTCTAAGAACGTCCTGTCTTTGACCCGTGTACAGCAGCAGCAGCGGAGACTGTACATTTACACTAGGTGCTGGTGCTTCTGCCAGGAGTGTGTGGCCTCTGCCGCGACTCCTGTCTGACCACAACTAAGTGCCTATGACAGTTCAAGGTCATCTTCTGTCTCTTGCTCTTTTGCTTTCTGCCTCTGTAGTGCTCTGTAGCTCTTTCTGTTTCCTAGTGCACTTTCTCATTCACGTTCTTTGCTCATCTGCCTTTCTGGACTTGGGGCGCGTACCCGCACATGAAGAGTTGCTGGCCCACTTCTAGAGCATCTTAACTCCACACTGTAAGGAAGCAATCATGCAAACCTGTAAGGTATTATCTTTTTTGAAATGGTTATATTTGATATCATCATAGCAGATTTATGACTGGTGCAGAGGAATATATATATAAGAGATTTATGACACTAGGAGATTCACGTTTTAACAAATGGTGTTGTTAAATAATGCAGTTGCTCTTAAGATTCTGCTGGTTCATGCGAATATCAAAGAAGCCATGGCCTAGCTCAGCATGATTTTATTCATACAAACCGATCCAAAATATATAACAATGGAATGGTGAAAACCTAAGGGCTGTATTTTCTAAGCACTGGAAAAGGAAAAATGACACCTCAATTTGTCTCTTATTTTCTAACAGCAATTCTCCGCATGCCTCTTTGTATGTCTGCTTTCTCTCCTTGTCATCTAGTTCCCAATAAGTCTAAATTCAGGCCTTGTATAATGAACAATTATGAGTCACTCTTCCTTAATGAGATGCAAAGAGCTGACTGCTCCACGTTAAACAACTCCAGGGGGTGCTTAATATTAATATGCTTCATAACACTGCTGTGTAACTTGTTTTTGTTATAAAGGGATTCCAATTAAGTGCCGATACAGAGGGACAATACAGGCCACAATTAACATGTTTGAGTGAGTATATTACAAAATGTATTTCCACCTACGAGCAAACTAGAAAACCTATATGCAACAGTAGCAGTATACTATATTTGCATATTTAACCATTAACACATTTGCATTGAGGAACGGTTGCCATAACGCACTAATGCTCTTTTCATTTGCTTTCTGTGACCACAAATAACGTAAGCTAAATGTGAAGGATTTAAAATGGCAATAAAATGCCAAATGACAAGATTTCCCGGAACGGTAATAAAAAATGATTACCTGCGTGAGATAATGTTGTTTTTTGTCTTCATGACAACGGTTGCTTTGGGTACAATCTGGGACCTCCATTTACAGCACATCCATTTTATAGGTCTCCATCTTTCTTCTGATCTCTGTCTCTGTCTGTCTCGCTCTGTCTCTCTCTGTCTCTGTCTCTCTGTCTGTCTCTCTCTCTATCATGTTCAATTCTCTAAGTACGGGGTACAGGGTGTATGTGTGTGTACCCTAAAAACTAATCTTCCTCATCGTATCCAACGGCAACAGGCTCTCTCATGCAAGCCGATGTTTAGTAATTAATTCCGATTTTCTTTAGACATACTAAAGGCTTCATCAGGCTTCTCTCCTGTGCCGGCGTCCTCTTCTGAAGAACACGTCATCCTAGCAGGACCACAGTACATGATACCTGCCAGGGTATGCCAGTGAACACATTCACATGGCATACTTCAGAGGGACTCCTTTGTGACATGCAATGTCGTGAAAGGTTTTTTAAAGTCACATTCTAGGCCTCTCGCCTCTCACCCAAATGGAAATCATTCACCCGTCTTTCCTCCTCATCCATACAGATGTACACAAACAAGCCTGTTTCACTGATTTGCGTGAGGTGACAGCGTTTCACACAGGAAGCTCAAGTGTATGCATAAGCTCTTTATCTGCCATATAGTGGTGCAGTTCAATCACCCTTATTGATCTGAGTGCCTCTGTTTTGCTAAAGGTGCTTCCCAAGACGTTCCCATCAGTTCATTTCCCCACCATTTTGAGCTTCCAGCTCGTCATGGCTAATGTGTGTTTTGTGTGTGTATGTGTGTAGGGTGTGTGTATGTGTGCATGTGTGTGTGTGGTAGACACCCAAATAAATATTAAGGAGGAACATATGTACATGCAGTGTTCATGCAGCCGTTAATGCATGTGCACGTGTGTGTGTGTGTGTATGTGTGTGTGTGTGTGTGTGTGTGTGTGTATGTGTGTGTGTGTGTGTGTGTGTATGTGTGTGTGTGTGTGCCAAACACCTGAAGAAATATGGAGGAGGAACATATTCACATGTAGTGTACACGCAGCCATTAATGCATGTGCATGTGTGCATGTGTGTATGTGTGTGTGTGTGTGTGTGTGTGTGTGTGTGTGTGTGTGTGTGTGTGTGTGTGTGTGTGTGTGTGTGTGTGTGTGCCAAACACCTGAAGAAATATGGAGGAGGAACATATTCACATGCAGTGTACACGCAGCCATTAATGCATGTGCATGTGTGGATGTGTGTATGTGTCTGTGTGTGTTTGTGTGTGTGTGTGTGTGTGTGCCAGGCACCTGAAGAAATATGGAGTAGGAACATGTTCACATTCAGTGTACACGCAGCCATTAATGCATGTGCATGTGCATGTGTGAGTGAGTGAGTGAGTGATGTGGAAAAGGGACTGATTGCCTTCCATGAGATTTATCAGGTGAGCTTCCCCTTCGTCTCCCACCGTAGGTGGAGTGCAAAGTCCACCTTCTATTGATTCTCCATAAGAGGCCAACTCATGCACCCGGGAGACGTGACTTCATTCTGGGCACTGTCTCCACTGCCACACTCAAACCGGAGAAGGGAGGATAGTTCAGGTCAGCATGCAAATTGGATATTAGCAAAGCTCATGGCATTGTAAATGAAGTCTACAAAAGCCAGTACGTTCAGCATGCAATCTTCTATTAGCCTGAAAGAACATCCGTCGGTTTCACGACTCTGCCCCCTCTTGGCCTCTTCTGCTCATGCTTTTACACGCCAAATTCAAAATCTATTTTCTTGATTTCTACACGTACAATATTCCGGGATGCCGGCTGCTTGTGTTTTTTCTTCACATTGTACTATTGTTGATTTACCCAGCGGTTCGGCAAATTATTTAGCCGAGCAGTAAGTCACGCCACGAAACAATGTCTTATTTGTACAAGAAGCCACCGCAAACATTACCATTTGATACATAGCTTTATGTTCGGAATCACAGACAGACAAGCACTTTGATATTTGCTCCCGTGCCAAATCCAGCAATCTCCTCTTAACACCCCATCCCTCTGGTTTAGGGACTGTGGGACCGGCCTGAGCGGAGACAAAAATATCCTAAGAGCCGCGTCCTGCGCTGTTGTCCTTGGCGCAGAAACACCAGGCTGTCGAGAGCCGTGGTAATCGAGAGAGGAAATGATTGGTTGGGTCAATATTACGGGAAAAGTGCTCACTCTCTGCAGGGACACCGCGCTAAACCCGGAATAACTACACAAACACACACACACACACACACACACACACACACACACACACACACACACACACACACACACACACACACACACGCATGCACGCAAAAGCACACTCTCTTTCTTTCTCATTCAGTCGCCCCATCTTTCCTTGTTTCTAATTACTCTTTTTTGTGTCTTATTCTATCAGTCCTATTTTCACGTGTGTGTATGAGAGAGATAAAGAAAGAGAGAGAGATAGAGAGAGAGGGAGATAGAGTGAGAGCGAGAGACAGTGAGAGAGAAAGGAGAGAGAGAAGGAGAGAGGGAGAGAGAGAGAGACATAGCGAGGGAGAGAGTGTGTATGTGTGTGTGTGTGAGAGAGAGAGAGAGAGAGAGAGAGAGAGGGAGAGAGAGAGAGACACACACATTTTTTAAGTATGGACTTCTGGGATGTGCGTAGCAGGGTGATTATGCATAGAAATAGAGACGTCAACTATATATAGACACACACACACACACACACACACACACACACACACACACACACACACACACACACACACACACACACACGTGTGTGTCTGGGTGTGTGTGCGATTGCCAGGACAGAGGCCGACGTGACCTCACCCGGTGATGCCGTTCACCGGCCAGGGCTGTGTGGAGTGCCCGGTGGGGAGACTCGCTGGCCGGCACAGCCTCCTACAGCTGAGACGATGGCTCCTCTTCCCAGCTCAGCAGGAAGCCACTGGCGCTGCAGTGTCCAGGGGCGGAGGGATACAAATGTCTCAGGACGGTTTCACCTTTTGATCCCCCTCCTCACTACACCGGCCATTCTTCTCCGCCTGTACATCCGACTCGTCTCGCTGATCCCCTAGGCTCCCGTGATTCAATTTGTATCAAATTGCTAATGCGGTTAGTTGTCAAGCATGGCTCCTCGCGGATTGCTGTTTGTTTCCCCCATTATGCTTATTCATTTACTCCTAATGATGGTGAGTAACGACCATCAGGTCATGCTGTGTTAATACACGGGTTCAGAAACACTTCAGCCAGCCGTGGAAAAAGAAACAACAGTCTTCACATGGCTGTACGGGCCCAGAACCAACTAAATAAAACAGCTTGATGGATTGGACGTTTGAAGGCTATGGCATGTGTTGTATATTTAAACACATAACACACATTGACCATGCAGAGCGCGTGTGTGTAAGTGTGTGTGTTCATGCGTGAGCGCATGATAAATAGTGAGTGTGTGTGTGTGTGTGTGCGAAATAAATATAGGAAGACAGGACAAAGGGAAAAAATGAGACGGCTAGAAAAGGAGATTATTTGAACGAAGGAAGGATGGGGAGACTGAATGAGAATGAAAGCTAGTGTGCCTTTGTGTGCATGCATGCATGCTTGTGTGTGTGTGTGTGTGTTTTGTGAATCTACATTTGTTGTTTTCCCAGCCCCTCTGGTCCACCGGATTCTGCAGCTGAAACATGGAGGGCCTGAGAGAGAAGGAACACACAATCAGCTATGTTTAGACTATAGGAGCCAGGCAGCCGATAGTGGATAGTCTCCGAACGCTGGGAGCTCGTTGGGTCTGGGGCAGTTCGGGGGGCGGAGGGGGTGCAGAGTTCAGCCCCAGGGCTAAAGAACCAGCCACTGCTGCAGTGCCGATTTCTCTCGCGCCGTGTTTCGTTCGCTCCCGGTGTTGTGTTACCTGGGAGTAGAGGGGGGCTGCTGAGAGATGATACGCGCAGATGGGAGGGAGCCAGCAGGATGTGGAGGGGGAGAATGCTGACTGTGGGTGTGTGTGTGTGTGTGTGTGTGGGGGGGGGGGACGAGACGACGACAACACACACACAATGTACATATGAACACACACTGGAGAATAGCCTAGTGTGTATGACTTTGCGAGTGCTCATAATACCGTTTCATATCAGGGCATATCAGCCCGATATCGCTTTCCTTCCGAGAACCTAAAACAATGTAAAGCATTCCTTCTCCCTGCCTCCCTGCCGTTGGTTGTGTCGTACTGTCCTTTCAAAGGATGCGTAGGACAGAGCAGAGCTGTAACTGAAAGGGGAATATCAGGACGTGACATAAAGCATAGGTACATGCTGGGCCGTAGGTCTTTCTAGATTTGAACAGGAAGTCAATTTCTTATATATGTGTGTTATCTAACAACAAAGTTATCAAAAGATAACTATTGTGATGGTGATACTTGCAATTCTTTCACTTGCAATTGTTTGGACAATTCTGATTTATATGCAGATAGTTAGTACCAAACTGATATCTAACTGTTATATCTAAGAAATATCTGTTTTTCTCTTCCTATTCTCTCGGTGTACAGGTGGAGACTGTTAATCAAGCACTCCTGTTGGGAACCAGGCACACGCTGATGTACATTCTACCCAAAATGTTGTTTTAGTTCAATGGCCAACGTCAACCAGAAGAGGGCAGCACTATACCTCAAAACACTGAGGGAAACACGGCCTGAACATTCTGCATCTCTCTCACGCTGCCATGACCGGACGCTGGCTTTGTGGATGCTCAGGATCACAACTCTTACCTAGGTCAAACAGCAGGTACTCCTAAAGGTTCAAATACAACACAGTATTAAACCTACCTTTTCATCAACCGGTATTGCTATCATGGACAACTCGCTCTCTCTGCCTCTCTCTCATCTCTCTTTCTCTCCATCTCTGTCTCTTCCATCTCTCAGTCTCTTCCATCCATCCCTCTCTCTCTCTCTCTCTCTCTCTCTCTCTCTCTCTCTCTCTCTTTCTCTCTCTAATTTCAATTCACTGTAAATTAAATTCTCTCTCTCTCTCTCTCTCTCTCTCTCTCTGTCTTCATATGTGCATCCATAACACCCTTGTATTCCCTGACAAAAGTTGAATCACACCGACAGGCAAGGTTTTGGTTTTTATACTGGCAGGCCGTTCGCTTTCCCCAGTGAGGTGTTGTGCAACATCTGGCTCCGTCTCCATATTGATCTTGGCCGAGGTCAGAGTTGCGGGATGGGGAGGGGCTGGAGGAGGAGGTGGAGGTGGAAGAGGAGTAGGAGGAGGAGGTGGAGAAGGACAGGGGGAAGTGGAGGAGGATGAGGAGGAGGGGGAGGTGGAGGAGGAGGAGGTGGTTGAGAAGGATGAGGAGGGAGGAGGTGGAATAGCAGGAGGAGGTGAAGGAGGAGGAGGAGGAGGGGGAGGTGGAGGAAGAGGAGATGTAGAAGGAGGAGGGGGGAGGAGGAGGAGGAGGAGATGGAGGAGGAAGAGGAGGTGAAGGAGGAGGAGAAGGAGGAGAAGGAGGAGAAGGAGGTGAAGGAGGAGGTCCTTTTTTTGTTTTGGCCCATGGTGTGTTTATTGTCATGTGTGGCTTCACGCACAGTGGGTGACAGCCCCCCTGGAGAGCTGGCGCAAGGCAGGGGTTGAATAATTTATCTGGACCAATGTCTCCTCACACAACAAAGTCAGAGAGAGAGATCCATTTATGTTTACAGATATTCCCCCCTCCCTTACCCTTCCTTGTTTTGTGCATTCAAAGATTTTTTCCTATTGGATTCATCAATTATCCTTCTCCTCTTGTCTTCTCCTCATCCTGAGACAGAGTACATTATCTTTTCACCCTTCTTCCTGTGTAACGTTGTTGTTTGTTCATGTGTGTCCCGGCACCTTCTCTGGTTTCTCTCACCTCCCAGCCTCTAACTCCCACCCACTGTGGAGGCTATAATTTCTGTCCGTTTTTTTGTTGTTGTTGTTTTGCCACCTATGGCGTGCAGAGAGTCTTCTGCAACTCATACACAGATCAAGACTCCAGAGATCTGATCTGTCTTAATGCAATAATACCACAACTCCCTCCCCCTTAATCTGCTTGCTTGTACTCTGCAGGTTGGAGCTCTTTTGCGGGAAACACTAGCACACAAGCGTATCTGTTCACTTCTCAGGTTTCCCAATGGCCTGGCGCGCCGATGGGGATAAGAGAGAGGTGAAACATTCTCATCATTATTCTAACCTTCATATTCACTTTTCACTTTTCCTCCCTCCTTCCCCTTGCCAGTCTCCCTGCCTCCCACCTCCTCCCGGCCTCCCACCTCCTCCCAGCCTCTCACCTAATCCCACCTTCCCTGCTTCCCACCTCCTCCCTGCCTCCTGGCCTCCCACCTCCTCCCGGCCTCCTGGCCCCCCGGCCTCCCACCACCTCCCCGCCTCACAACTCCTCCAGTCCTCCCAGCTCCTTGTACCTCCTCCTGGCCTCCCACCTCTTCCTGGCCTCCCAGCTCCACCCACACTCCAAGCCTCCCAACTCATCCCGGCCTCCCAGCTCCTCCCGGTTTCCCAGCCTCCGAACTCCTCCCGGCCTTCCAGCTCCTCCTGGCCTCCCACCTCCTCCCGACCTCCCTGCCTCCTCCTGGCCTACCACCTCCTCTCAGTCTCCCAACTCCTCCCAGCATCCCAGCTCCTCCGTGCCTCCCTGTCTTTCATCTCCTCCCGGTCTCCTACCTCCTCCCAGCCTCCCACCTCCTCCTGACCTCCCTACCTCCAACCTCCTCCCATCATCCCACCTCCTCCCTGCTTCCTCCTGGCCTCCCACCTCCTCTCAGTCTCCCACCTCCTCCCAGCCTCCCACCTCCACCCAGCCTTCCACCTCCTCCTTGCCTCCCTACCTCCAACCTACTTCCGTCATCCCACCTCCTCCCTGCCTCCTCCTGGTCTCCCACCTCCTCACAGACTCCCACCTCCTTCTTGCCTCCGCCCTCCTCCCGGCCTCCCTGCCTCTCACCTCCTCCCGGCCTCCTCATCTTCATGTTTCTGGGAGTTTTCTCCCTTCTCTCCGTGGTCCTCTCCTAAAAAAAAAGATCCCTACTCTCATTGCTTGCCTGTGTAATGCTGACTCATGGATATCTGGTTAACCTGTAAAGTCATTTCTTTGCATTGTACTTGACTGACTTTTGGACTTGTCTTGAACATTTCTAATTTAACCTACATCTCATAATAAAACATGTGTATCAGTTCCACATTAGATACAAGCCTTGTATTCCAGATCTCACCCAGCTGACCAGACCAGAAGATTACATTTGTAGACTGATTTCAATGTCCGCTCTGATTAGCAGTTTTCCAAACAAGTAAAACACATAAGCTAAAACCTATATGAAACACATATGAGGAGAGGTCAGTCATGATCAACGTTAACCACAAAGAGAAACTCCATATACGTTGACCTGATATGAAACAGTACCTTGCACTCCATACATGGTCCTGGTATATTGACAAGAGTTTATTTTATTGGGCCCACTTCCTGTCATTGATCTTGTTGATTACATGTAAACTTCAGCCCTGACGCATGGCAGGGTAGTCTAGCAGCAACACAGACCCTGACGTAATGTTTCTCCCTCCCAATTACTGTTACACTGAAACCAGTATGTAGATCTCAATTGAATGCACCTTAAGCTGATCAAGTTCCTTGAGTCACAACACAGCTGAAGCCAAACCCACAACTCTTGTGTGTGACTTCATTTAGTTCTAAAACATTAATTACGTCATCGGCCTCTGTGCTGTTTTTCTTTTCAGTTTTTTTTTTTCGCCGGCGGCCAGCGATGGATGATGTCATCCAGACGGCAGTGGGCTACCATTCAGAATGTTTCTTTGTGTTTTTGCGTACACAGGAACCTGGGGCGCATTCCTACCGACATAACTTTGATAAATGGACCGGGGGAGGTGGGCAGGGGATGGTGGCGTGCCTGCGACCGAGGCGAATGGCAGGTGTTTGGTATTCACCGCCGTCCCCGTGGACCGTCTCGCTGTCTTGACTCGGCTGCGAGACTTGGAGCGCGTTCAGATATCGGATGAGTCATCCGCCACAGACGGCCGCTGAGGTGACCAAACTTTCAGCTTCCGTCTCACACACACACACACACACACACACACACACACACACACACACACACACACACACACACACACAAACACACACTTGCAGACAGATAGACGGACTCACACACACACACACACACACACAAAACTCAGACACATGGAGAAACTACACACAGACACATGCAGTTACACACACACACTTGCAGACACAAACCACAAGATAAATGACCTATCAGCCTGTTTATTGACATGGATAACATAACTCCTCTTGGATTATGCGTCTGTCTTTACCCAGAGCTCATTCATTTTCCTTTAATTCCTCTTCCAAGGGCTCTGACTCGGTTACTATCTTTAGTCCTCTCTCTCCCTTTTGACATCTGTTACTCCCTTATATGTCTTTTGTTCAAGGTGAAAGAGGCAGGAGGAGAGGTCTTTAGGGTAGAGGGCCTAGATGTCTCCGATGCCATGATTGGTCTTGGGAACATGGGGGGGCAGGGGGTTGGCTGGTTGTACCAGCATTGGGTCGAGGAGGGGGGGGGGTTAGGAGGGGTGAGGGAGAGAGGGACGGGCAGTAACGAAGCAGACGAGGATGGGTGGGGGGGGGGGGGGGGGGGGGGGGAGTGAGCGAGGAGCGAGGGAATGACGTGATCCCCTTTATCCCAGCCAATAAAACAGAGTGGCCGGTGAGATCCGGATCCGTACGTGCTGTCAAATTCAATAAGGTAGTGCTTTAATGTTTTCTTTTAATCAACCAAATTGCATTACGCACCGCCTCCTTCGCAGGGCTCCACGGCATCGCCGGAGGCGGAGAGAGAGGCAAGTCATTTCAGTGGGAGGGGAGGGAGGGAGCGACGAGGGGAAGGGAGGAAGATGAGGGTGGGGGGGGGGTATACGCAGCGTTTTGGAGCAGCAGAGCACTGCGAAGAGGAGACGAGGAGGAATAAACTAAAAACGAGGTCATTGGGGGTGCGGGACAGTCCCGACGTGGAGCATGGATGAGCAGCTCCTTCGACTATCAGCGCCATCCTCTGTCCACACGGGTCAGCACTCGGCGGACTCAGGGTCATCCTAGGGACGCGTGCCGGCGTGCAGACCTACAGACAGGGCTGCGTCATCCCGACAACGAATGCCAGCTTTTTTCAAAGTGCATCCGCCTGCCTCTTTCAAAGTCAGGGCACCCTGACTTTTGAAAGGGTAGCGTAACGCCCCGTAACATATGGATACCTTTGCCCCGCCTCCTCTTCATCACCATCACCCTTTGGCTCATCTTAAAGCTTTTCCTGACGGCTCCTCCCCCCTTCCACTCCCACACACACAGACCTCAAAATCCCACCTCCTCTTCAAACACCTTTGGTTCTCTCTCTCTCTCTCTCTCTCTCTCTCTCTCTCTCTCTCTCTCTCTCTCTCTCTCTCTCTCTCTCTCTCTCTCTCTCTCTCTCTCTCGCTATGACTCATATTCTCCCAGGGAAGGTACAGAAGTACCTTGGACATGGTGTCCCTGATGCACTCCCACCCCCCTCCCCCTCCCCACCCACACCCCTTCCTCATCTTCTTCAATGAGACCACGGGAGGAGGAGCAGGAGGAGGAGCAGGAGGAGGAGGAGGAGAGACCTGGTGCCTGACAGACTGAGAAACAGGACTGTGTGTATCTGCGTCAAACATCGGTAATCACCAACGTCCCGGGCCTGCTTTCCACAGTCCACTAGAGTTACCAGGACCAGTAGCTCTGAGTAGGAGGGTTTCACGCTTGGATCTTTTCGGTCCATCTCGGTCCAGCCTTGCAGCCACTGTGTGCTGCTGTGGTTCCGTTGGGGGGCCATTATGGCCGCTGCATGGACTTCATAGAGAACAGTAATCCACCGAAGGAGGGTGGCTACACCACTCAGCCGACCTACCCGCAACTAAGTGCCATCTGACATTCAACGTAATGATCAGTCAGGGTAGCTGAGCAGTAGCGTTTATACACACACACACACACACACACACACACACACACACACACACACAAACAGATACACACACACACACACACAAGGAAAAGATTTCCCGGACACAATGAGATCACACAGTACTGCCAAGTTAAAAATGAATCACAAAACACGTAATGCTGTAGTTTCATTATCCATCTTACGTATGGTAAGTGGACGAACGGGAATCAAACCCTCAAGCCCAGCAGCGATAGAGCCCTGGTGTACCCACAGAGCTTGGCAAGATGACCACATCTCAAATCTCCATTGTAGATGTTGTATAGTCTGGGGAAGAGGCTGCATTTTGGGTTTTCGGCAAGACATCCCGTTCTGACTCATTTACAGTGGGCTATCCGGCAGAGGGTTTACCTGACTTTTCCGATGGTATCCGCAGTAAAACAAGGAGCTAACCACAAGCACTAGAGTACATAGGCCATTTTCCCTCTGTTTCAGCGAACCTCATCCCTCGGCGAGGCCCGCTCAGGAAGAACGTAACTCTGAATGTAAATTACCACAATCCACCACCTAGTCAGCGTGTCATCGACATACGCTGTGAGCAAGAACACCAGGACGACGTCGACTACAGCAATCACAAACATCAAAAAACAATCAAAAATAACAACAACAACAAGACTCTAGCGGGGTTGTGGTGACCTCACCCGGAGGTCCCAAGTGAGATGGATGCCTTCAGCTGCAAAGTCACTTTGACTCGCTGGTGAGCCGGGAGTCAGGTAACGGGATCAGGCTTCATTAGGTGGTGCAGCCCTGCTGGCAGACGGCCAGGTGAGCTGGACGCACAAATGGACATTGATTTTTTTCAATAAGGGCTCCGGAGCTGTCAGCCAGCCCAGGCGATGGTGATATCTTCCCTCGCGGGAGCAGCGTTCTCCTGCCTGATGCTCTGACTGGCAGAACACCACAGACCATCGGGGTCGTGCGTCAGCTGTCAGATGCAACCCTCTCCACGAATCGGCCTCTGCCCCCCAGCTCTCAGTCCAGGGGTTGACATGGGGGGGGGGGGGGGGGTGCAACAGAGCCTATTCAATGGTTATCTAGGGAGTAGGATTATCAAGTGCAAGGATGGCAGAGGGGACAACGTTTTAGCAAGAGGGGCCCTGTTTCAGCTGAAGCTTTGTCCCTTCTGCCATCCTTAATAGTCACACTTCCCAGTAAACCAATCAGACCAGAACACTCTTTTAATTTGTCTGTATTTATTCAAGTGTTTTGTATTGTTTTGTATGATTGCATCTTGTGTACTGTGTCTATGTTTTGTGTTCAAACATGAGCACCATTGTTTGTGAAAATGAACTTCCTCTTTGAGGACAGTAAATGACTATCTATCCAATGCACGCCACTCAGCAGGGTCTGCAGACCTTTTCCTGGCAGCGTGTTTATGGGCCTTATCCCCACATGTTTTTCTGTTTGGTTTGTGGATTCCTCTTTGTCTGCGTTCTCCTGTTTTGACTGGTGTCTATTTCACCGAGAGGGCACTCACGTTTACAAAAGGGTCCAGGGTCTCAGCAGGGGGGGAGCAGGGCTTCCAAGGATACTCATCCTGTCAGGTCCTTCATATTTATCTAGCGTCGCTCCGCATGCCTCGGCGCTGGACCTCTCTGACCCAGCAGGCCTAGAGGGGCCCTACACCCATAATGGTTTCCATCCATCAGGCCTCCCCTCTGGCCTGCCCCTGGTCTTCAGTACCCCCCTGGCCTGCCCCAGTCCTCAGTACCCCCAGGAATGCAGCCCTCGATGGGCTTGTCCTCCTCCTGAACCCCTGGATTCAGCAGGGCATCCTGGAGCAGAGAAGAAGAAGTAGTAGTATTTAAATGGCAGCTCCTGAAACCCATAAGTGAGAGGGATGAAGGTATGCTGGTTGGCCATGATAGTAGGAAAGGTTGGAATTACAGTAAGCAGGAGAATTTCATTTTAAACATTTGAAGTAGCAAATAAGGTGGAGAGAACCATTATATAGTGGCTGTTTCATTGTAAAAAGTAGAAAATTATATGGTGGGGCCACAACTCTGTAAAATGTCCCAGAGTGGTTTCGTGATAAACTACTGTGAAGCTTTTACAAAAATGATTGCCCTTTATGATTCAAAGTACACTGCTCAGGGTAAGTACTGATCATTTCTAGATTACTTGATGACTTGATAATGATGGTGGAGATATCCATGGTGTATCATTAGATATCATAAAATTATTAAAACAAAAATACGACAACGCTTTATGGACCCAGTCAAATAAACATCTCTCAATATTTGATTGGAAAATGATTGGAAAATGGAAAAGGAATTTCAGGGTCCATTTGAGGCCGCGGTGACAATATCTGCATTCTGGATTTTGGGTCTCATATGAGACCTGGGGAAGGCATGTTGCACATAAACCCACCCAACAGATTGGGTGCAATAAGTGAATTTCCTTTTACTTATGTAGTGAAATCATAGTCTGTAAATCACGCTCACCGAGCCAGCCGTGTCCAGATGAGTACCCTTACATTTGTGGAAACCAGCAGTCCTTTGTCAATAAGGTCCCACTAATAAAAGCTCCGGTATGAATTGAATATTGAACTGTAAAAAACAAGCACCTGCAGCCCTTGGCGCCATCCTGCCCTCCTATATCAATCAAGTTACAGTTCAGCGCTCCCTCTAGCCAGATGAACCTTTTTTTCATGCTTTATTTGAATTTGATTTGCCAGGATAAAACTAAAGCCATCAATCTTGACCCCGGCCCCTTTTCTAACGTCCAATAAATCCAAGGAAAAGGGCAGACGTTTCTCTTTGCTCTGTGATTAGGATTAGTGTGTATAGGTATCTAATGACAGAAGTTTGACATGAATTCAATTCAATGGGCCTTTTCCCCCTAAAACTACATGATACTGCAAAAATGTGAAACTACCCCAAAACCATTAAGATAATCATTTGAAGGGTTTTGAAAGGGACTAATGCAATCTTTCTCAATATGGTCAAGTATTAAATCTTTTCTTTGAGGATAGCTCATCCAAGTCTGTGTCTGTTGACTTGAAAGCACCACCATTTTTGAGTGATATTTCCCAGTTCATTCCTTGAATGATATTTTCAAAACCATGCCAACCCAATGGCTGATCTCCCTTATTCAAATTCATCCTCCCAAGTACGCTTAGCAGGATTTAGTGTGTTGAATAGGCAATAACCGGCTATGTAAACAACTCATCTCAGTTGTTTTCACTTTGCATCTTGAACTGCCAGACTGTCATCTGTCAACAACAATTATCTCAGGCTTATCCCTGCATCTCCATAACCCGGCCACCCCCACCTCCTGCCCACTCTCTCCCCTTGGAGCAGTGCTCCCCTAGAAACAAACACACAAATCCATGAATACAGGCTTGTATAATGGATCGTAATCTTCAACATGGATCTTCCAGGGAGCAGCCAGGGAGATGTCTGCCGCACTTGTCAAGGAAAGGCTAGTGAATCTGTGTCATCCGGATCCATGATGGACAATAGGACCCGAGCTCTTGATTGGCATTAACTACCCACACTTTTCAACAAAACACAGTTTCCCAAACTGTGTCTACATTCCTTGAGCAATTAAAGCATTTATCTCACTCTCCCTCTACTACTTTTTTTTTGTCTTCGTCCTGGCCTTCGCAAGCGGTACAACTATGTCGGTCGGCTCGTCTTGCCGTTCCCGGGGGCCAGAGCTGACACAACCAATCGGTGGAAGCAACCGTGATCTGACGAATAAAAGGAACAGAGGATTACTGCGAGGAGGACGTCTGGGGTTCGAGACGCAGTGAGAATTGCACAGGGCGTGCCATTGTTTCCCAACCACCAATCGCTTTTTGGCAGCAGCCAAGCCTTTTCTTTCCTAAAACCTGACCAGAGTTGGGCCTGCTCTGGCAGAGCCCTCATAAAAGAGACATAGAAAGCAAAGCAGTGAAATAAGAAGCATTTGTGTGGCTTGGGGGCTTTTGGGGTTTTGAGATGAACTAGAATAAGAACCTCTCTCCGGGGTTAGAGAGTGATGGAGGGGTGGGTGAGGGGAGGCATCTCGGATGGGAAAATAGTGAATGTTGACTTAAGTGTGATGTCTATAGAAGTGACACCATCATGGCATTAAATGGGTTTGGTCTTGACATTGGCCATATTTCAGGGTAAATGGACATGGTCCACAACAATCATCATCTTTGTATTCCATGGAGGAGTACTTTATTTTTACCGTTTTGTACTGAAGTGTGTATTTCAGGATCTTTTGTTTGCACACAGATGTGCTCTTCAAGAAGACATAGAAAATAAAGAAAATATGAGACCTGTTAGCCCGTGTATAATGAGAAAATAATCTTTAGGCAGTAAAAGTGTTTACTGTCAGAGACACTCTTATAGTATGTGTGGAACATCTCCCACAGAATCCCCACAGGCCGGGTCAGACAGACAAGAGGGACAGGATAGAGGAGGACAGAGCCATAGGTGGATGGAGACATCCAATGTAAGACTGCATTTAATATTGTTAACTGCTTGTCAACGTTCCTCTATTCCCTGGTGTACGCAGAGTAAAATTGAGTGTGAGACTGAGTGAGAGAGAGAGAGAGAGGAGTCCAAAGCACGTGTCATTTATAGGACAGAGCTGGTCAGTGTCAACTACTGCCACATTAAACTGTTTACTTTGGATGAGTTCAGGTCATTATTTATTGCATAAGTACAACTTTTCATTACCGTGCAGTTTTGTCCAAGCATCATTAACAAATATCGCTCGGCCGCTGTCGTACTGTTCTGCGCCAGGTGCACCGGTGCACTTGGCAAGACAAATATAAACACATCCAGGCCATAAAGGCACCAGGAGGTTTTGACGTTGTCCAGGTTAGCACACCAAACAAAATAATCCCACCTCAACTTCTGTGCCATAAAGTTCATCATTAGGAACTGTTTATTTTCGAGATATTATATTTGAGTTCATTTTTCATTGCTCACGGGAAAAGGAAGTACATACAGAAAATGGAATGCGTGCTCAAACGGAAATGATGTCATGAAGGTTTTATTTTATTTTTGTAAAACTTTTTTTGTCATTGACGGACGATAATGGGCTATCAGAAGGGTACACACGCCGCCACTGTGAACCATATGGTGGAGCGGAGCGCTCGTAACGACCCGAGTGATCCGGAGGGGCATGCGTGTAAACGACCGCTGAGGGAGCGGGCGGCTGACGCACGTTATTAGGGAGGGGGGAGGTGAAATCGAACGCCATTCCTACGGCGGCGACAGCGCGGCGTGCTGCGCAAACGTAGCGGAGCGCTCATCAAGTCCACTCCACCGAGGCAATATGAGAAACATCTGTTTCAACAAATCCCACTTCCCATCGCAGGGTTCTTGATCGGATTGGGGCAGGCGACCTCGACGTCGTTCTGTTTTTTTTCTGTCTTCTGTTTTTTTGGCTTTCGGGGGCTCCAGTGGTGCCCAACGCCTCTCTTGCCTGCGATCCAAGATTATGACTAGAGGTTTGCTATTGTTATGTTTTGACTGCTAACCATGATTGTTGTCACAGTCAGACATGTGGTAATTCCCGCTCTACTATTACCGGGTGAGGGTGGTGGGGAGGGTGGGGGTGGGGGGGTGGTAGCGCTCCAGTGGCACATTGCCTTTTTCAGACACAGCTCGCCGGTGAGTAAGCCCATGATGCTGGCTCGAGCATAGGCCTTCTTCTGCTACTGCCAGAGTGAGCATGAGCACCATTGAAGGGGGACAGAGAATGACTGCTGGGCATGCAGGATCAAGGCAGAGAGGCATGTTCATCACATTGATGAGCTTCTAGGCAATAACACAGTTACAATTTGTGACAACTCAGGACAGTAAATATGACAATATTGTACTGATGCTATGGTCTTTAAAAATGCTCTTATATACGCCAGACTTCACCAAAACTGTACTTAAAAGAATGACCACATATCAAGGCTATTAAGGCTAGCAACACAAACTTGTGAAATCATCCGATCCGGCACCTGAGATCGGATGATTAATTATGTAATTTATGGTAAGACGCCACTGTTGGATTTCTCCTCCACAAATGAACTACAGCGTCTTTCCTGTGCTTCACTCTTCTGATAAACAACCTTTCCAGATAGGAAGGAGGACAGGATGCTTTTTGGGGAACATTTGCACAACGGTGCATGCCATAACGTTCATTGATTCATGGCATTTTATTCCAGGCAGGAATATATTGTTCCCATGTAACTTGTAATGTCAGCTAGTTCCGAATTCCATGTCTTATTAACATGGTTTATTTTGACAAATAAATCCTCGGACTGAACTGTTGTCGGGGAAGGAAGGGGAGATGAATCAGTTAGGCTGCCGTTAACACTAAATAAGATTTAAGGAGGTCAGAGTGTTGCTTGTAGGTATTGGCTTCCTTCAGTCGTGTCTGTGCTGCTGAGGCTGCGACTTTCATATTTTCACACGGCTCTTCTGGGCTCTCTGGGCCGGAGTGAGCGGTGTGGAGTGATTATTTGAGCAAAAATCACCAGGAAAAAATAATATTATCGCTATCTATATAAGGCAAATAACTATTACGGCTAATATGTTAACATTGCCCCCACTTTTGCCATGCACCGCACACAAGAAAAGGTTCCGTGAATGTGGAAAAGCCAATCCTATAAGTCGGATCAAAGGAGACAGAACTACATGGGCTCATAGGGCCTCAAGTTCAACATTGAACACACATAATACCTATTTTTTCAAAATTTAAAGTGTAAGTTAACCTCAGTTTAAGCAGAAATCCCACCCACAAGTAAAAAAAAAAAATGATCTGAGCAGTCTTGACAGTAAAAACAACCTGGAAAAAACGGACCCATTGTGTTCCATGGATGCAAGTGCGAGGGGTGTTTTCAAATGTCAAAACTCTTCTTGTATTTTACAGATACTTTCCCCCGTTTCACCACTGCATACATTTTAGTCAAAAATTACACGGAAATATTCACCAACACTTTGCAAGACCCAAAACGGAACCGTTTTCAACGTAACATTTTTTGGGGTTTACTTACCCTTTAAAACACAAAATGGGCGTTTTGTTAGCAGCCTACACAAGTAGTACCAGACATCAGAGCTCACTTATAGAGCACTACGTGTGTCCATCATGCTGGGCCACTGCCTGGCGCCTGCATTGTTATTTCTTGTTATTTCAAAACCCAGCAACAAAAAAAGAAAAAAATGACCCATGCAAGATGGTTTTGGTTGGCTGCAGCGCTGGTAAAGGTCATGTTAGCTTCATGCACACGCATCCCCTGTCCGTGTCTTTCGCACGGTCGGGTCTCATGCACGGGTCCAGGAGAGGGGTTTTCGCACAGGCACGTTGCAGATATGGCCCTGTAAGGCCCACGCTGCGTCATAGTCTGCTGCCAGGCATAATTACAATGTCAGCCTGTCTCAAAAAGCACGCTTACGGGAATGAGAAAGGGGCCCCCCTTTCTGCATCTGGGCCTGTACTCCGGGGCCACAGGGACTGTGAAACGCTCATCTTTGACCAGCCATAAAAGCAGAAGCAGAGAAAAAAGCTGGCTCACTGACAACATTGGATTTATAGCAATAATAATCACACATGCTTTTTTTGTGCTGCATGTATTGCGTGTACGCTTGATGGATTTGTTGTCATTGAGAAAGAGCACATGGAAAAATGTATATGTCACTATGCACATAAACCTAGCAACACAGATTCGCCTCAGTCGAGCCACCGTTGCGGAGTGTTAATTATATCTTGCAGTCCCGAGGTTGCAAGAAGTTTACTAGTTTAGTAGTTTAGAAGTGGCAACATAGCATGAGTAATCTAGGTCATAAAATCTACAACTCTGTTCCCATCCAGGGAATTTCAACTGTTGCCTTCTACCCTTTGATGGATGCTATTGTTGAGCAGTCAGCTATGTTGCAATTGTTCATATTGTAAGTCACTTTGGCAGAGGGTCATTCCCTATGTTTTCCAACAGAGATTATGCACAAGCAAGTTCAAAGTGACTTTGGATGGCTGCAGGGAGGGGCTTGCTCCAATGAGAAGACAAAGGTGTTTTGATTTCATAATGGTGTTCTCACATCGTCATCGTCATCACTTGACACAGCTTGTGTAACGTCAGAACTGCACAGTCTATTCTGGCCCTATCCTCCCAGAGGAAGCAGCTAATAAACCCTGTGACTAGAGGCTGAGGACGCGAATGCCCTCGTTAGTGGTCAATGTATCCTTCACAGCAGAAAGACTCTCTCTCTCTCTCTCTCTCTCTCTCTCTCACACTCTCTCTCCCTTTCTCCCCCCCCCCCCCCCCCCCCCCGCCCCCCACTCTCTGCCTAATGCTGTGGGTGATGAATGAAGCATGTAATGGGCTGCCTAATATCCGGATTCACACTTTCCACTCCCTTCTTAGGGGAAAGCAATCATAACTGCCCAGGAGCACAAAACATTGCATGGCAAACAAAAATAACTTTCCCTCAAAGGAAAATAATCTTTCCTTCTAACAAATATATAATTTCCTTCAAACTGAAATAACCTGTCCTTCAATTCACATAATTCTGAAACACAAAGGGTAATTTTAAAACAACAACAAACAATGGTTATGGATTCGTTCAAGAAAGAGTATTTAATGGACAACATTGAATTGATGATGTAACATCTATTCAGAGGAATACAAGTAATTAGGAATATATTTTCAATAGTCAGAAATAGAGGACTGTTTACAAGATTGTGTTTGGATGTGTGTGCGTGTGTGTGTGTGTGTGTACACATGCATGCGTGTGCATGTCTATGTGCTGTGTGTCTCACCACATGGAATTTCATTTTTGAGAATCATTGATTTCCCTTCAGATTGGGAATGATTCGAATGGAGACACAGTTCTATTTTGTTTCTTTATTTGTCATCTTCAATCACAAGGAATGGCCAGACCTTTACAAAGATACAATTCTGTGTGGTCACATAGCATGCGTTCTGTTGTAGTAAGACGATCATGGTGGGCAAAGATCGACGGCCAACATCTTTTGAAATGTATGAAGGGTTTCATATTCACAAGTTAAACATGTAATTTCTATTGACCAATATGATACAATATTACACTTGATTTGATAATAATAACCTGGCGTGAGAGAATTTATTGCTACGAGATGATAAATAAAATAGGATAGTCTATATTTTTCTCTGTTTTAATGTTTAAGTAGAAATGTCTATTTTCTATTCATAATATCTGTTGATGTTCTACAATGTTCTAAGGGAGTTAAACCTAAATTATATTAACTTAATGTGAATCTGAAATACATGCTTTTCAGACATGGCACAGAGCACATCATTCTTTAAAAGGCAGACTATTCAACCATAACCTCTCATTGGCATACATACAAACCCGTTCCATAAAGAACCTTCTTCTTTATGGTTTGTTGCAGGACATTCTCTGGGATATTGTAGAATCTGTACTCGGTTCAGCATGCTCACTGTGTCCAAGTCAGCAAAGGTTCTGGGAGCCAGTGTATTGGAAGGTTTGACTGGATGCCATGGGAGCAGGCCACAGCAGAAAAACAGGTCAATACTGACTGTAAATGCCATGATTGGATGCTTTGTGGTCTGACCGTTTTGGAACTCTGCACAAATGGGTTCATAAACCTCTTTTGGTTGTTCGAAACCCTTCACAATAAATCCGAAGGTGTTGAAGGAGCGGCACATGGAAGCTGCTCCAGCGAGGGACAAAACGCATACAACTTTCCACGGTGCGATTTAACTAAAGGAACTGGGCTTACTCATTATAGAATATTAGTTGTAGGCCAAAATGTGTCAACGTTTGACCATAATAACAGGTTTTTCTAAAGTTACAATTTGTCAAACTTATGACACTACAAATATGAACATATTGTAATGATCCTATCGGCACTAATCTTTCAACGTTTGTCTTATCTTCACCAGACTACAGCAAAACACTACAAAAAAGAATCACCACATAGTATATCAAAACTATTAATGCTAGCAACACAAACTAGTGAAAATGAAAGAACAAAAAGAAAAAAGAATTGATTGTTGTTTTACTGAAACTCACATAGCTGTCACATGTTGTGAGGGGAACACAGCATCTCCTCACTCCTGTAACACATAACACCTGCTGACCCCTACCCTAGTCATCCCTGGCCTGGGGGTGAAAAAGTAACGGTAGTGAAGATGCACGTATGGAATTCAGTCCCACGCTGGTTGAGGAAGATGATCCTCGAGAGAGATAGAGATAAAGAGAGGGAGACAGAGAGAGACAGTGAGAGAGAGGGTTAGAGAGAGAGAGTGTGCAGGTGAGAGAGAGAGAGAGAGAGGGGGGGAGGGTGAGCGACAGGGTGAGGAGGAGAGAGAGGGAGAGAGATAAACCACGTGAGAGACAGAGAGAGACAGGGTTAAAGAGAGTGGGTGTGAGGGTGAGAGAGAGAGGGTAAGAGATTGAGAGAGATAAAGTGACAGCAGCCCGGGGACAGAAGACCTGCGGGACCACTACTATATGAACGGGTGCAGGCCATGGCGAGGACACCCCGCGGTGCTATTCTGTCTGTAAGGTCGGTGCCTCCTGATGCTCTCCTATGATCGTCTTCAGATCTTTCTCCTCCCAGGGATGATGATGGAAACCTGACGCGCCAGATGGTATGTTACACAGAACCATATTGGAAGTCGCCCTTGGAAACAGTTTGGAAGAGGGCAGGCACTTTGTATAAAATACTTGGCAGGTGATTAGATGAACCATATGTCTATCACCGTCTATTGTGTAGATCACGCAGTTCCTCATGGGATGCTGATTGGTCCGAACCACTGTGATTCGGACAAGATGGATTCTCGCGGGATTGTGAACTTGCGAATTCAAATGCTTCCTTCCTTGCATCCAAAAATGAAGATGGTGCAGGAGGGGGGGGGGAGACAAGGTAAATCAATCCTTTGGAATCCTTGATGATTGGTTCTTTGCTTCCTAAACCAATACCTCTGATTTGATTTCAAGGATGCGGAGAAACTCTTCAGCCTTGGCCTTCGTCTTCCAGGGGCTTTGGTTAATAGAAAAGGTGCATTTGCACGCATCTACTGTATGTCTGTATGCGTGGGTGTGTGTGCAAGCATGTGTGTGTGTGTGTATGTGGACGTGCCCACAGTTGAGATAATGTTTGGACGAGGGATTGTTTTATCTAAACAAACAAACAAAAAGGGCGACTGATGCAACAATCAAATCAATCTGGATTTGATAAACACACATGGCACAGTAATTGCCATTCTCTCAAAGATATAACTTTTTTCCAATACATCAGAGAGCATACTGAACCACAATAGGGGCCTAAATCAGCAACTGGAGCTTTTTTCCTACCATCCTATTTCTTGGAGTCAACCACATGGGAATGATTGCAAGACCCTTATTCTGTTCCAAGCTCTGGAGAATGGTCTGGCTGACCCCTGTCTTTAAAACATAAAATCCCCAGGCAGGTGGCAAATGTGCCCAAACACAAATTACACATGAAAGAGAATCGTGTGGTTGATGATAAACAAATTAGCAGTTGAGATTTTTATATGTAGGCCCAGGTTCGTATAGATTTTTTTTGTATTACTTTTAAGTTTCCTAAGGAAACCACAGGTACACCCCCCCACTCCTTCTCTGGATAGGAAAATATGCGGTATGCGTTTGAAACGATAAACATGATACTTTTAAAAAAAACATGTGGATTATGTGGATAATATAATAGATTCTGACTTCATATTTTCTCCGCCTCAGAGAATTAATTGTGATGAATTCTTTTTTTGTTTGTGCCCAAACAAAGAGCCAAGATCAATGGTGACGACGTTCCCAATGTTGATTGTTGGAATTTGAGAACTTCTTCAGCTGTACATACAAAGGTTATTCAGCAGTATGGTAGCGCTATCGTCTGACTGGGGGAATGTCGTGTTTCAGATGAGTTGACATGTATCTTTCTAAATGTTATGCTTTATAAAATGACAACACATTTACAATCAATGGTCACTCGTATGGCTATCAAAAGTAAAGTTATCATAAACTCAAACAAAGGCCTTGGAAGCAGACAATACATTTATTTAATACAAACAAGGAATCAATGTAAAGTGCTCAATGGACAGAGCTTCATTTTCACAGAGGTGTCATCGTAGGACAAACACCGTGCTGAGGAATAAATTAATTGCTAAACAGTTAGATATGGTTTCGCCTCATTCTGTTTTCATCCCCTTCCCTGCCAGACCCCTTTCTCTGACCATCAATGTCAGTTGATGACACCTTTTCCCTGCCCTCACGCCCCTCCCAATCAGATCCCTTTCTTGGACCCGCACTATTGACTGACCAAAGAGTTCATATGATGACAGCTTCACTCTGCCCTCACACCCGTCCCTGCCAGAGCCCTGTCTCTGACCCCCACTTTTAGTTGATCAGACAGTAAATATGTTTCGCCTTCATCCTGTTTTTTATCCACCTCCCTGCCAAACATCTGTCTCTACCCCCCGACTAACTCTTGAGGAGTTGATCAAACAATTTATGTGGATTCACCTTCATCCTGTTCTCATCCTCCTCCCTGCCAGACCTCTGTCTCTAACCCCCTATTTTTCTTAAAGGAATTGATCAACGGAGCAACTGAGGGGTTGGTATTAGCATCAAATGGCCCTTCTTTTGCCTTACAGTCCAACAACCGATCCCCCACAGACAGGTCTGGGGCCCATCTTGCCCAGGTATCACACCCCGCCAATTGTTGAACTTAGAGAGGGTGTAGGCGGTTTGTGATTGGCTTTATTTGAATAACGGTAACCCAATATGAATCAGTGGGCTGCACCTTTTTGTATGTTAACTAGTAATGATTGGCGGTATCTGATAGCCCTGCCTTTGTCATGTGTTTTGACATACTGTGTTTTGTGATGAATTAGAAAAATAATGGGAGAGCATGCAGGATTAACATGCAGAATTAGGAGGCAGAAAAAGAGAATCACTGAAGGACTGTGGTGGTTGTTTTGGGTATCCTGCGTGAGCCCACAAATAAAGCATTGATCGAGAAGTATTGGCTCCGCGATCTATTTGGAAGAAACAGACTTGGAAACTTGCACCTTGATTTGAACATACTTCTACAACAGGTGTTGCCCGTAACACTAATTATGGGTCAGCTACTGCACAGGTAGTAGACTAAACTAGTGAAGATAAGTCTACCAACCGTGCATAAAAGGAGCAGTCCCATAATTAGCGTCACGATGACATGTCCTCCGATGACACCTTTGTGAAAAGGGTCTTTTGTCTGAGAGGGCCGTGATGGAATCTGATTGAACTAAAGTGCCCGTGGAGAGGGGTCACGTTTGTATGTGTTCGTCGTGATCTTTGGTGACCTGAACTGGACTTTTGACGAGAGGAATTCTAGAAGAATTCCAATTTTGTCACTGTCCATAAGGGATAAATGGACCTTTCCCACAAACAAATCTGCCTGACACCACTGATAAATGACCTCGCAATTCCTTCGCAAATATTTATTCAAGCTGTTAGCACTAAGTGGTAAATTATTAGTATGCATGCAAGGTAACTAACTGATAATATTATGATGCAGAATACTTCAACATTCAGAGCAAAGGACAGCTTATTGTAGGACAGCTCAGTGCTACGTGGATTTCTCTCCCCTTGGATACCAATGTCACCATGACGCAAAAGAGATAGAGGGAGAGGGAGAAAGAGATAGAAACAGAGAGAGAAAGAGAGGGAAAGGGAGACAGAAAGAGAGAGAGAGAGAAGCTTTGAGTGTGAACAAAGGAAGAGAAAAGGAAGAGTTGTTTCGATTTTTTTAAATCTTAATAACATTTCTGTGGGCAATCAATCCAGTGCAATTCACCCTCGTCTGTGGTAACATATCCAAATACTTCCCAGACGCATTTTTCTCTTCTGTCTCTCGCTCTGGCTCTGATCTGGGTCCTGATAGAGGACCACGAGCACCAAGCATTCACACTTCCCAAGCCCCTGGTCTCCACTCCACCAGACCACCGCTTCCTACCACAGGACCCCCGTTGCTCAGCAAGCCACTCAGACCAGACCGCTAGTCTGCCCAGCGCGTAGCATGCTGTTTAACAACACACAATAGCCCCAATCCCCTCCACACCAAGCTCAACACTCTCCAGACACTCGGAATGGACACAGAACCCATCACCCCCCCAGAGTGCGTTCTCAAAGAGAGCCCCCATACTGAGGGAGGTCAACCTAGCCCCCCACCCCCAAGCTCTTAATCTAAAATAAAAGATTGTATTCTGTTCTATTCCCCTTATGTGTTCTTCACATCATGTACCAGCCACCATCTGATGAGTTAAGGAGGAACTATATCAAGACACTCGGCCAGGTTTTCATCAACGGTGAAACGATGAGGTTGTGTAATGGTATTAATCCATCAGCACTACGTTATGTATGCATGGATAGGCACACCCTGGGAAATGAGTTTTACACTGAAACCATGAAAGAGCTAGCCTTCTGGACATGTGTTTTTATTTCTCGTATAATATGTATATGAGTCTTGTATAATCTATGCTGCGGTACAAACCGGTTGATAGAAAAACATGTTTACAACACCACTAAATGGAATTCCGTCCACCATGTTGAGTTTGGACATGGGACAATGGATTTCCACAGGCTTTTATTGAGATGTCTCAGTCAAACGAGAACCACAATGACAGGAGTTAGAAACTGGAACGCAGCGCTCTCAGGGTGTTTGATGTCAGCTTGCCAACATGGCAAGGGTGGGACTCTCACTGGTGTTAACACACACAGACCCATCTTCACTGGGGTCATACTGCTGCTTCCAACCAAAGCCACCAGGAATATGATTGGTCTAAACAAATTTGAAGCAAAACAAAGTGAAACGCTGCATTCACACAGATTTAAGCTTGTCTGCCATCAGACTTTAGATGTTAATCAGACTTTAGACTTTAGATGCTAATCTAAAGTTCATCTAAAGTCTGATTTGTGAGACTAGGGGTGCCATAAAACTTGGTCTATGGTCCTTTGAGAATTTAACTGATTAAAGGGAAACGCAGAGATATCTCTAAATAGGCGACTTTTTGGAATACATTGGAAATCTTTGGAAATAATTAAAAGTGTATTCCCCTCACATGAACAGGAGCAAGGCTACTCTAACTCTGCAACTCAATGGACGCTGCTTACGGAGAGCAAATGCTAACCCAGCAAAATCTCCTTCTGGACGCACAATGATGAATTTGGAATTAAACAACTTTAGCAGAAGAATCTGGATAATACAAGCAAACGCCAATTTACTGATATCTCGGCATACACCTTGAAGGGCTATACTGCGAATCACTGGGCCTACACTGGACCTTACCATCAAGTACGTGTCTGTCTGCCTCTCTATCCATCGGTCTACCAATAAACTATGTTCATTCTTCCTCATTTTCTGTTGATTGACCTTACTCCCCTTGGACACCAAACAAGAAATGGTACGTACTAAGAAATCGGACATCATTGGTGCATTTCTTGGGAGCCACATTGCTTTTTCTGTGGCCGAAGAAACCAGCTGATGATGGTGACATTGTCGATATCAACACTGGATCTTTGACAGTGGGTTCTTTACAGGGCTCGTGTATTCCCAAGGGTTCTCATCGCGACGGAATTCCTGTAACGGGATGCTCCAAACGAGATACACCAAAAAAGGTAACCAGTCCTTGATCTATGAGAAAAATACTGGGTAGCTCTCTGACGGATCACATTCACACATTTTCATCTTCAGGGTATATGTTGCCTGGATCATCTGTGTGGTAATGGCAGGCTCCTCTCACCACATAACATATGTTAAATTAAGTTCCATTGGCCCTGTTTGGGCCCATCAAAAGTCAGCCATTTCCTATTGCTCTAACCTTGACTTTATTTTCCACTCTTTATCCCTCTCTGTCTTTGAATTGGACTGGCATCCTTGCCTGGCACTGTGTGTGCACTCCTGAATTTCAATATATAATTAGAAAAATACAACGGGTCAACCTCAAGACATCGGATGGTGTAGATTTGAAAGTGGCTGGCATCCAACTTTATGCCACGATCATATCTAATTGTGATTCAGTAGAGGAAAAAGGCAGTTTGTCTTCAAATATGCCCACAAAGAATCCAGGTAGGCTCCCAGACTACTGCTCTTAGGGCTTGAAAACACTCCAACGACGTATCAAAATAAAATAGGAACCATACATGTGTGTAGACACAAAAGGCAGAACAGCTCCTAGTCAAGGCGCTTAATGGTTAGGTCTTTATCCTCTCAGTCTATCCAAAAAAATACCCTAATTTGGGATTTAAGAAATCTCGACAATCCCGGCTTTAGACCCAGACATAGTCTCGACAATGAAACCAATTTGCATCAATTACTTTCTAGCGCTTGTGAGCACTTGCAGAACTCCTGGACTTCTACAATTTCCAAATATTGACAAACAAAGGCCACAAACAGCAGGCTTTGTCTAACCAAAGTTAGGCAAGGGCCAGTATTGTAAAGTGTAGAATTACAGTGGGAAATAGTTTGGCTTCATGTAAGACTAACATGATATCTACTGTGCAAGATAGCCTTCAACCAGACCAAGTTAAAGTCCTAGACAAGGAGCAAAACATACTTTATAGGAATGTGCAGAATTTGCTGACTTTAAGAGATATCTGAAACTTAACATACAATACAGTGGCCTTGGTATTGCTTTAAGATGTACTGAATTTTCTGCTTTAGTACTTGTTGACAACCTCTATGAAGCTAGGAAAGGTTGTCCATACCGAGTTCAGGCCACAGGCAGGCACTAGATTTGTGTTCTGGAAGGTAAAATCAGCTAAAGGAGGATATAAGAAGTGGCAGATGACACAGGAACATATTGAGTCTTCAATATCTGGAGTGAATTCAAATAAACAAACTTACAAAAAGAACAAATAAACAAAAATAGTACTTGCAGAGCTGTATTTCAATTGTTCTAAATGATTATAGCAAGGCTGTGTGTGTGCATGAAGACCCTTGTTCACTGCACGACAAGAGATGGTTACCATATAAGAAAAGAGTAATGTATGTGTTTAAGCTGAAAGACATTGCTAGGCTATACTACAGGATTAAGTTGTAGTTTCTCGCCATTGGGCAGTCTTCAAAAAGTGTACCAAAATGAATTCAATTAACGGCATTAGGAAATTAAAGGATTTGTAATATGTTATGAATATCATTTGCTGATTTATAAATGAATTTGAATGAACCTAATAATAGCTGCAAGACAGGTATTATTGTTGGCTGAATTTCTATGACACTAGTTTTAGGAATATGTTCCTGGATTTCGCCTAATTTAAAACCACATTGAACAAGTATAATTCACGGTTCTATAAACACCTGGATATTTGGGAGTGTTCCTTAAATAGAGTGCATGATTTAGCTTCTAGGCCAGATGAACAAAGCGTTAATTAAATTCTAAAATAGGTAATGGATTTATAGCCTTCTGTTTTGTATTTATGCTGGCAAGTGTATTAATAGTTATACATTTGTTTCAAAAAGATAAACTAATAAATGTATCTATTTAGTTTTTTTCTTTCTTTTTCTTCCAAATTTCTCATGAGAGTTTTCTGTTTAAAATGGCTTTGGGCTCTTTTCCTTTTTATGGCTTTTTTCTGCTATTTTCCTTCCCATCGCGTGTTTCCAATGTAGAACTCTTGCAGCCTCAACTTTCAAATTTACCGTCCGTGTGCAAAAGTTGAATAAACCAAATAAAGAAAAAAAAAGTTGCATTCATTGGATATGCATGACACTGGGCTCATGATGGGCTTCCATGACCAATACGGTGGAATGCGGAGACTCTCTAGGTGCTGGGAGATATGCACTCATCATGAAACAGCGTTATTACCTTGGCTACTTTGTGGCTCTTCCGCTGCCATAACCCCCTCCCCCCGCTAGCAGATGGCGGCCTGTGTAGCCTGCCAAGTCTTACACTGAAGATGTCTGTCTGTGTATTCACTTCTGCATGTGTGTGTGTGTGTGTGTGAGCGTGACCGCACATAAAATTGTATATGGCAATAACACAGTGCAGTTCATTTACACACCATCTCGATTGGCTACTAGAATAATATCTTCCATGGTTCATATGTGCTTATAGTGTGCGTGTGTGTCTGTGTGTGTGTCACATAAGAGCATTCGTCAAGGTCCAAAAGGATGATCCAGGTTGACTGCTGTATGTAAGGGAGGATGTAATACAGTAACCCTACAGAAAAGGGGTGTGTGAGGGGGAGTAAAGCATATAACGTCTCATCAAACGGGAGGTGAATACGGAATCCAAGCACGCGGGGAGACCACAGCAGCGCCTGTCATTCTGCCTCAGCGTGCGCCACAGCCAGCCACACACCCCCCCCCCCCCCCCCTTCCACTGCTGCCAAACTTAACAGACAAAAAATATTATTTTCATAAACTCTGCACCGCTTGCCAGTCATCATTTTGGCATTGAGAACAGTAGAGAAAAAAGGTTTCTTTTACATTTTTTATAGAACCTTTATTGTCACCAAGCTGGCCTTTTGCAAGATAGACCTGGGCAATACAGCAGCAGCATAAAGGTAAAAGGTAAAAGGTTGATTACTTAAGCCATGCGTAGCTGCGACTCCCCTAGACGCGGATCCTAATGGAACCGGTGAAACCGAGATTTTGCGGGGCTGGGTGGGAATAAAAAGAGGACGGACATGAAAGAAAATATTTCCCAAATCAAGTCAAGACAGTGAGAGATTCGGCATCACACTGGAAGAAGGTACTGGAATGTGTGTGTGTGTGTGTGTGTGTGTGTGTGTGTGTGTTGTTGTTGTGACTGTTGGCTGGAATGTCCCACTGCGACGCACTGGATGAGATTTGGCACGTCGCTGAGGAACTCCCATGACGATTCGATTGTTCTCGCAAACGTATGTATCATGAGGCCCGATGTAATGTTGTTTGAGACCTATTGTGAGTCCACAGACTACATATCAAAACAACCAGCACCTAGTATTAATAGTCTCAGCAAACATGTTTAAGCACGTTTCAAAGTTTTGGGGAAAATAAGACTTTGTGTGGAACATCCCTTCAAACCCCCCCCCCCCCCCCCCCACCCCACCCACGCTTCTGTGAAGATCCCTCCTAATACACACTGTTGTTCCACATGCCTCGCTACTACTATAACATATCTCTCTGTGGTTGCCAGCAACAGTCACCCAGGATGCTCCATCAGTAGCCAATCCTGCCTGTTCTTTCCTCCTCTTCCACAAAAGTTGTAACTGCGCACGTGGTCTTGTGTGGGGTAAGCCGCGTGCCTGGAGGCTGAGAGAGTGAGACACTTGGAGAGGGGGTATCTGTGGTCTGCGAAGCACGAGCTGGAGAGAAACTGTCTATTGAAGCCAGTGCCTCTGCCCTCTCTCTGAGAGTTGACACATGCGATGCGCTGCGACAGAGCATGCAGACAGAATGTGGCCGACGCGTGAGCGCGGCCAGCCGTCTCCTGCCAGGGCTCTTGAGCAGACGATTATGTCGTCATTTTGTTTTCTAAAATAAAGATGACAGACATGAAGCGCCACACACGTTTATCTGGGAGTATTTTGTGATGTAGGTGTATAGGTGTGATATCAATATTTCTGTATTTTACTCATTAGCATACAACCTGAATCCATGTTGATTGAAATGACACTTACTTTGCTATGAGGATTCACTCTTACAAGAAATCGTTGCTACATTGAATCTTTGTAAGAGGATATCATTTAGTGACGTGATTGTAATACAGCAGTAAAACTTACCATACTACTCAAACCTACTCAAAAAAATTAGATGCTGATCCAAAAGTGCAATGTCAGCGTTGCACTTTTGAATCAGCATGTAATTGTTTGTGTCTGTGATGAGGAACAAACCCACAAACAAGTCAGACATTCTTGAATGACATTTCAGGCAACTCAATAGAGACACAAAGCATTAGCAGATGTGTATTGATCACTGTTTAATATACAGCGCTAAGTGAATCTAATGGAAAGCCTTGTGGAGAAGTATTCTGAGGGAGCAGGATACGTAACAAATTTATATAAGGGTTTATATAACCTCCCTTGGTACGACTTGTTATTGCGGGACCCTTCATTTGAATGTCTCGCCGTGCAGATGAGTTCGGGATGACTCTGCTGCGCGATGTCAGATGTCACTTGATGGATCCATCGCCCCATTGCTCCTTTGCTCGCCTCCTGGCTCTCCATTCCAAGAAAAGGGAGTGGGTCAGGCCGGCCCTGTTTATAGCCAAGACACTATTTCATCACCAGGCCGGGCTCTATGACCGGACAGGGCAGGATTTAGCACTGCATGCCTCATCCATCTTCAGCACTGCCGGTCTCTTCCCCTCCCCTCCCCAAAAAAATGGACAGAGATGAATGGGTCATGCTGGAGCTCCATTCCCACTTTTCCACTCCCTCCCTTACCTTGGGAACCCGTCCTGCGCCAGCCTTCGCTGTCGAGTGATTTGTTCACTTGTCTACCTCTCTCTCGCTTTCTGCTTTCCGTCCGACATCTCCTTGGGTTCAAGGTGTACCCCCCTTCACACCTTAACGTCCTTTTGCTTCCCGTCAAGATCTTGCTGGTTTCAAACGTCCTCTTTCCCTCCTTCGTTCGTACCTCGGTTGCCTCATTGCTCTGTCATTTCTTCTTCCATCTTTGCCCTGTGAACACTCTAGCGGGCTTCGCTGGCCAACGCCTCTCTTCCCCTCTCTTGCTCTACCCATGGAAAATGCCCTGCAGCAGAGCATCACTTGAACCCACTTTCTTCAAATCATAAACCAATTACTCCCCCAGTAGCTTTACAATCCTCATATGTAAAGCTACTGAAGACGTTGTGGGGGAAAGAACAAAAGAAAAAAGGGAGGAAATTCAATAGATAATGCATTTATCATTTAGCAGGACCAGGGGCAACTCATATATTGCTGTGATGAATCTCTGCGTCCCGATACAGATGCAGAAGGCAGCCGAGACCGATAGGATGATGAAGTTCATTTGTGATCTTATTATCATCACAGACATCAACCAGCCGTTGCAGATGACCAGGCCACCCCATCAGTGGGCAGGGCTACTCCACAGCAGACAGAGACAAGTGACTTTTCTGCGGGACTAATACGCTGTGGAATTACAGGGAATCCATGGAAGAACTCCCCCAAAAACCAATTTATGAGAAGCTTCCCTTGTTCATCTTACAAGGGTTGAGTGGAACGCTGTGTCCAGTAGAGGCAGACATGGAGGACGGAACATGAGCATGCTTAAAGAAGGGGGTGGGGTTGGATGGGGTGCTTGGTGTCCCAACAGTAGTTCAGCTGTTGTACACGTACTGGTTGGTGGTATACTGGTCTGCGGTTTACAATTCAATATGAAAGGGCATATTTAGATGGCCGTAGATTTGATAAATTGTTTGGGCAGTAACGGACAGCTTAAAGTCCCTACAATGACGTGGCGTCCATCAGGTTCTAAAAGTCACATTTAAAGCCGCTTCATCTCAGTTCTCAGAGTTCTCCGTCTAGACCATAGATGGCACTATTGGCTTAGTGTGAATAGCGCTTGATGTCAGCTCCCCAAAGTTATGATCAGTGGTACCATCAAACTGATTGACAAGCCCCATTTCCCCTTTTTACAGGTTTGTAAATACTCTTTCCCGCCCCCCTCAAAGTATAGCACTATTTGCCTGGGAACCACAACTGTCCACAAAGGATCCATCTTCTTTCATATTGTACCCCTTCAAAAGCGTCATTGAGCTTTAGCGTTATCCTGTAAAAAAAAATAAAGATAACCACTCCAACAGTTATACTCTGACATCCCATGGCTTTCATTGGTTCCGCAAAATTGGTGAGGAAAATCAAACATGGACACATTCATGTACTGACCAAGGCCAACAGACATTGAAAAACTGGCAAAAATGTGAATTCCAACTCACTGCTCAGCTTGTGAACTCTTAAATTGAAACGCTGTCCAAGACATCATAAAATCTGCCCTAAGTTTTCCATCCGTGTCAGAGTGAAATTATGAGACAATTGCTCCACAATTTCATAAACAAAAGAAATGGAAGTACCAGATGACCCTACATGGGTGAGTGAGAACTGTAGATGTTGGACGTTTGGATCAACAGTAATTCCCCATCACAGTAATTCACTGTGCTATGCTTGTAGCATGGCAAACCAGAGCTGTCTCCAACCGGAATACTGCTTCTTTCTATTCCTCTGCCATTAGAAATGTTCCAAGATCATTGAAAAGACACGTTCACATTTCTGGAGGCATTTTCTTAGAAGCTCAAACCAAAATGAGAGGGGGTGTTCCATCATTGATAGTAGCTTGTCCAACTACGTGTCCTCGGGTAACATGTACAACGGGATTTCCTTGCTGGATGTAAGGCTGTCTCCCTGACAGAGCCTCTCCTATGCAACTTATAGGACTGGTTGTCACTGTTAGTCTGAACCAGAGGATGCAACAGTACCGAGAACAGACCTGGAAAGACAATGAACGAAAACTGGTTCATTCGGCTGTCACTTGACAGTTTGGATCATTCAGCGTAAAGCTTTCAACTGAAAGACTACAAAAAAACTATTGGAGGCAATTCTGGATGCAATTTGTTAATAAGAAATCTAAACTTGACAGGAAAAAAGAAAACGTTTTATTCAGATAAAAATGTTTCATTTACAGATAGTTAGGCAACCTCAGACCTCAAGAGATAGTGCCTCAAGATTGTTGCTTTTTTCTCTTTTTATAAATACCATTTACAGCCTATGTTATCCATCTATTTCACATGTGTAGAACATAACGTGTGCACAACCTGGACACCAGAACATTAACTAATCAAATAACCTAAACTACATTGTGGGTTCAGAACAGCACAGTAGTACTTGGGAGAGGACAAAGAAAAACACAAAATAACATCACATTGTTGTTGCTGAGTTAATCGTACAAAACTAATTCAGAACACATTCAGTCACTTTTTAGATATTAATCAAGCGTGGACGAACACTCCCTCGACGCTGAATCAACGTCCTCTAACTGGTATCGTTATCAAGGACAGCAACCTGACCTGAAGTACAGACTTCGGGCCAGTACCGAGAGCTAGCTCCCGTCGTGATGCGACGCAAGGCGACCCGTTGTCGCTCAGTGTGTCTGCGTGGTGTTGGTGTGTCTGTGTGTGTTAACGTGTCTGTGTGGAAAGGGGGCGGTGGGGGGTGAGTGGCGTGAACAAGGGGCGTCTTAAGACATGGTGATCTGCATGGACTCCAGCATCTCCTCAACAGCTTTCACGGAACATTTGTTCTCCTTGGTGCCGCGGCCAGCCAGCTGTAAGACAGGATGAGAAGGGTGTGGGGGGAAAACAGAAGGAGAGAAGGAGGAATGGGGCAGTGGTGGCAGGGAAAGGAAAAGAGAAACATCAGTTCATTGTGTCTCTCAGCCAAGTGAGGGGGAACACACACACACACACACACACACACACACACACACACACACACACACACACACACACACACACACACACACACACACACACACACACACACACACACACACACACACACACACACACACACACACACACACACACACACACACACACACACACACACACACACACACACAGATAACCTCATACACCCAAACCACGCTTCACCAAAAACCCAAAGCAGAAAACATCTCTTCCAATTCAGACACTGTGCAACTAGAAGCAGCAGGGCCAGCGCTGAGAGCCAAGAGCGCTGAAGACACAGACCAAGCAGTGTTCAAGTCGTGGACTCAGAACGGCTGCACAGAACAGGCAACACTGAGTTGCCTCTGCACTCCTGAGGTCTTTCCTTGACGGTTACATAAGCGCCTTTTTTTATATTTAGAGAAGCGTGTACGTGTGTGTGCGCTGCGAGACTCTGGATATCTACCTAAACAGAGTTCACGCTGGGCGTCTTGTAGGGTGGGAAGCAGAGTTTATTGCACTGTGCTATACGTTCTATATTTTCATAGCACAATGTAATAATAAGCAATTTAGGTCACGTCTTCATGAACTGGCTTGGAATGTATTTGGGTACAGGTAGCTAAGGAGCAGGTTGGGGTTAGGGCCTCTTGCATAACAACGCATGCAGGGACACTGGATATGAACCCAGGGCATTTCACCTCGGAGTCTAGTACCGTAGCCACTAGTGGGGTGTTGTCCAGATTCCGTTCTGCATGATCAGATGTATCCGACACTAGAACATATGTGGATTTCGAGATGTAATCTACGCCAAGGCGCTAGCCAGCGGATATTGAGGCGATGTTGCGAATAACAACCAAAACAATGGGAGGGGAGCAGTAGAAAAACACAATGTTTGGACGTCTGTCTGCTTGCCTTCTGCTCCCCGTCGTCTCGAGGACCCATTCCACTATTGTATTATTAACCAAAAACCAAATTTCTTATGAAGAAAAAAATGAAAGAATTGTTACCAAAAAATAACCTCTGGAATTTCTGTCATATCCAATATATTTGTCAAAAAGGAAAGCCCTATTGTGGTTTAAACAAGCTAAAATCTTAAATCTTGCACTCACTAAAGAATTGGTGTTCAAACAGCCAATCAGGCGGCAGATATTAAGCCAAGTCTTTTGATCCAGGGAGAAAGGGGTGTTTGTCTATGTGCACATGTGTGGGTTAAGACAAGCAACATCTGCTGCTGTGGACCAAGTGTGGACCCAGCGACAGACTGGACACAGGGAGAGATGTGGGACAGAGCTCTGTGAGGTGGGTGCAGGCAGTTTCCTTATGCATGGCTCTGGAGCACCACATACTGCAAGTCACACACGCAAAGCCTGTACCAAAACCATATTTGCCTTCCTTCTAAAACAGCAGATTTACAGTAAATTTTTCTGGCTTGTTGGATGTCACAGAAAAGAAGACGGCTCTAAGATTCTAAGCTTTAAGGTAAAGTGGTGTTTATCAAGCCGCGGGCATCAACATGCATTAAGATGTATAGAGCAGCGAACATGGTTCATACAAAGCTTTCCACTTTTTTAGGTTGCCAAACTGAAACGTTGCACACAAAATATGGAACTGTTGGCCAAGGTGTAAGACTGGGCTATGTAATTTCCAAGCGTGAGTCATCCACCCCAATATAGTGGGAGTGTTTCTGCGTGCGTGCGTGCGTGCGTGTGGACGGTGCGGTCACAGCCATCAGTTTGTTCCAACGCAGTGCCTAATGCTCCACTACCTCGGGCCCGGTAGTCAATTATCTCCTCGGCCTGAGGTGAGACCGCCACATTAAGTCCTGCTCTGCGACCCAGACAGCGCACACGTCTATTTAGAGAGCTCTGATGATAACACAGCACTGACGCTGGGGGTGGAGGATGGTCCGTGACGGAGGAGCTAATGGGGAGATCTGGTCGACGGGGTGTCTCTCTCTCTCTCTCTCTCGCTCTCCAGGAGCCCCCCTCAGCTATGATCTCCCTGTGATGTCTTTCGTCACGGCCCACCTCTTTCTTGCACAGAGGAATGACAAGCACCCGGTACGGCGCGTAGTAATAAAAGTGGACGACTTGACACATCAATCAGCCAGCCCTGGCCCAACAGCAGCCAGCCGGGCTGGGGGACTAGGGCCCACCATTGGGGGACCTGGGCCCACAGGTTGGCCTGCCCTTTAACTAAGGGAGGTGTGGGCTGAGTGGAGATGGAGACAGCCTTTACATCTTGTCATTTCTCCATCCCCCTCTCTAAATACCACCACAGCAATCACGCACACCTGCAGGAGCACATCGCACCAACACAACCGTATAGGGTTAGTATAGATCCCTAGTGGATAGAAGTGGGTGTCGTCATAGATGTGGAAGCAGATCTTCCTATTACACTCAAGATTTACTACAGTTCCATGCCCAAGAAGCTGTGTGGCGACGTGAAAGTCTGCTGAGAAGACAAGTCAAGAAGCATACAAAGTGGCTCATGTACACCATCCTTCTCACTCGTCTCAAAGCCGTGTGTGTGTGTGTGTGTGTGTGTGTGTGTGTGTGTGTGTGTGTGTGTGTGTGTGTGTGTGTGTGTGTGTGTGTGTGTGTGTGTGTGTGTGTGTGTGTGTGTGTGTGTGTGTGTGTGTGTGTGTGTGTGTGTGTGTGTGTTGCGGCGGAGAGCCGCCTGTTATCTCCCCAGGAGGCGTAGGAGAGCGCTGAGCGCGGTGACATGTGGACTCTGCCGTCGCAGCGGGGAGCCACTCGCTGTATGGGAGCCGAACACACTGTGCCAGAGTTTAAACTGTCGGAGTGCATCTCCGCGACACCGATTTTTGTTCAATGTTTATTAATACATACGCTGCCGTGGCAACAGAGACTTCAGTGAGACCATCTGAGCCGTGTACTGACTCCCCCACCCCCAGCTCCCCACATTATGCCGTCTGATTTTACGAAAGCGGTCTTCAGATTAGCGTGATTATTTGTAGCGTGGAGTCGCTCGTGCAGCTGCTCCCAGTGTGCTCTGAGGGCCCTCGGATCACAGGGGCTAAGCTGTCATTCTCCTCAGTGTGCAGGGCGGAGATAAACCGGGCCGTGTGGTGCTGGTGGTGGTGGTGGTGGTTGGCTCAAACTTAAGTCTTAAAGAGTCCTGGTTCTTTCCAAGACTTTGGGGGTAAATACGTGGAGCTGAATCATTTTTATGTTTTTACATGCAATGAGAAGCTAATGAAGTTATGCCATGTAGAGAACGAGCAGAAGGGCGATAACAGAATTGACCGTCCTGCTGCACTTCAAACATGTAACGCGAAAAAGTAGCAAATACAGAGGAACATGGAGGTGAGGCTTGGAACAACTAAAGGGTTATGGGGTGCAGAGACAGGAGGATGACAGGGGTCGTAAAGCAGGAACCGGGTGCTCCCTGGCATCAAGCGTGATGGACGAGAGTTGGCCCCCCTCGACTCACCTTATAGGCTCGGTTAATTTGATTGGCGGCCCATGCGGCGTACTTGATGTTGTCCTTTTTCACCTTGGCACCGACTTTGGGGCTGGCAGCGATGTGGCTCGCCGACTGGAAGGAAAGAGGGGAGGACATAAAAAAAATAAAAATAAAAAATAAAAAAAAAGAGTCAAGTGGGACGGTTATAAAACGAAGATGTTCTCTCAGGATCAAACTGAGAGCAGGGAAATGGAGATAAATGGGCATGCCCGTGTACCACCTCACCAGTCATGGTGGCACAATGTCAGGAAAAAGCTAATCCCTATGACACGCGAGCAGAAAAGAAAAATAGTGTTGACAAGGAGGGGAAAAAGTGAGCGTTAAAATAGCCCTGTATGTAAAAACCTCCACCCCCTCTTTTCCCGTTCCAGCGTCGCCTGATGTGTTGTGTCACTGAAAGGAACCCCTAATTTCTCTGACACTTTCGACTCCTGGCGATGAAAGGACCTAGCATGTCTTTGCAAAAAGTAAAAAAATAAAAAAAGCAGGAGGAGGGGGAGGCCGGCTTGCGGCGGGAAGAGCGGCGTGTGAATCATGCTCTCTGGCTGGCCTGCGCGCTCCCCTCGAGAACCACAAATCCCATGTCTTTCCCATGTTGCTGCCATCCTCCCCACAGCCAAAACCATAGAGGGCTTAGCGGGCCCGCACTTCAAAGACCTCCCTCGCAACGTGCTGAAAACTTAACTCGACATAAATCGACCTGGTACTGCCTTCCGTCCCCGTGTTAGGTTTTTCCTTTTCTATTAACATTGCAGTAAAACAACACGGGTGATGCCAGGGAAAGACGGGCTATCCCTCTGATGGCAATCGTGGTCTGTGACGACACAGGGAAATCCCCAGGAATGTGGGTGACCAGCCACGCCCAGGTGCGTTGTCATACATGGATTCAATCGCACAGTAGCCCTGCGCTTCCCAGTATTGGGACAACGGTAATCGGGACCGTTATGTTCGTTTTATTTTTTCGGGCGCTGGGGAAATGCCGGCTGCCCTTTCGCTGAACTCCTCCGCACCTGTCAAAGGCTGCAGCGCGCCCCGCGGACGCCAACGGCCCGCGAAGAGCAATCAAGATGGAACGAACGCCCTCCGTTCACCGACCAAAGAGTCAACTTGTACCTGAACCCTCTGCTAAAGACCAGATGTGTCAGCGGAGGACTTGTCAGGGTGGGTTGGGGGGTTTGGGGTTAGCGCAGAGGCCTACTCTGTCTCCGGACGAGCGTGATTGTGAACAGGACCACAATATGTTTCTGCTTTGCCTCGCCGGGGTCCTCCTGCACACACTGCCTACACCTATCAGCATCATAAGTGCTTTCAGAAGGGCCCGTGTTATGGGCCTGTCTTGGCATGAGGTGTTTGGACGACCTGAAGGATCCCAGGACCCGCGGAGAGGAAACACTGTGGGTCTGTGTGTCGGGTGCTGCTGCTGCCCACCCCGGTCCACATAAAACCAACACACCCACACACGCAAACCCACCCACCCACACACACACACAATGAAACATCCCCCCCCCCCCCACACACACACACTCCATTTGTGTTTTTATGTCAGGGCTCACTTACACATGATGTATTGGTGCTAATGGACAACATCCTGTTTAAACAAATATACAGATGAAAGTACCATTTACGCAGACAAATTCTCTCCCCCCCCCCCCCCCCCCCCCCCCCCCCCCCCCCGCCACCACCACCACCAAAAAAAAAGGCATCTGGCTGCTTCATTTGCCAATGTCAGAACACTAGCAATAGTGGAACTCTTTTCTCTCATTAACTTGCTACCCCCCTCCCATAGCTTTTATTTATATGGATCTTATTACTAAAATAGAAGTATCCACTAGGGTAGACATCTTCGACCTGAGTCAGCAGTAGGTTGACCTATCTTGAGAGACATTTCTACACCCCCCGCCACCACACACCCTCCCACCCACCTCAGAAGCCTTGACAAACCACAGTCAGAAGGAGGGTTCTACAGCTGCAGCAGCACATTATATATTTTTGTTTTGCATTTCTCTCATTTCTCTTTGCTCTCTACATTCCCTCAATCATTCATGCGAGGAACGGCTACTCACCATGTAGAGTCCGAACAACGCCCTCATGTTTCTGTTGTTCAGCCTCAGTGCTTGGGCAAAATACTTTCTGGACAGCTCCAGGTTGTCCAGACCCCCCTGAGTGTACTTCACCTGTGTGAGAAGGCGTTACACGGCTGCAGTGAGACTTGAGGGGAAGCTAAAATGACAGCATGACATCTGAATGAGCAGAAAAACAAGCAATATTTAAAAAAAAAACTAAAAAACACATAAACGTCGTCCCAGTGACGTTTAAATCAGGCGAGGGGGCCGGGCCGGGGTCACGGAGGAGGGAGCGTTCTAACCGAGGGGGACTCATTCACATTTCAGTTACCCCTCAGCTCCACCGGAGCCGTTAGCGTCGTGGCTAATGAGTCAACGTTCTGGTTCGTCTGGGAAACTCGGCCATAATAATTAATGGAGGGTGCTCCAGCGGTGAGCCCGATGGCTCAGTCGAAACAAAACAAAATAGCTGCGCTTCAATTCTCGATGACGAATGCTTGCGTCGACTGACCACATTCACTCGTAAACTATGACATCATTGTTTTTACATTGATTGTTTTCAATGTCAAAATAAATGTCCCATGGTGCTCCCCGTGGAGCACATATAACGGTGAGTTGCCGTGACGCTAATGACGACACAAAGCAGGGGTTAGCCTCCTCGATGACAGAAAAACGGACACGGTGGGGGAGGGGGGGGGGGGTAAACCTACCTCAGCATACTGCTCACAGTACAAGTGATTGTGTGGATTGGTCATCATCAGCTCCTCCAGGCAGAACGCTGCCTTTCCGTAGCTATGGAGACAGCAGGGGGAAAAAAAGGAAAGAAAAACAGGTGTCAGATTGATACAGCTGTGGATGCGTCATCTTTCAGCCATCAACAGAGTGATGCTTCAGAGGTGGTTTTCAACCGTGAAGCAGGAGGTCTGCCCCCCCCCCCCCCCCCCCCCCCCCCCCATAAATCCACAGGAATAAATGTATGAAAAAAGGCTGCATTAATCACGGTTCACTTCTCCGCGAGGGCCTTGGGCTTTGCGCTACGACACTCTTGTGAGGTTTTCGTCTACCACCGGGACGTTAACTGTGTTAACGGGTCTACCAAAAGGCCTTCCAGACCCAGACAGCTGGCATAGGTAACCGCCTATCTAGTGAGCTTTGGTTCTCCCTCTCGTTTTCTGGAGGGAGGCTGAAAGGGGGACGTTATAGGCGAAAGGGAAGACGGGAGGGGGAGGGAGGCAAGCAGGCAGTGAGGATCAATCTTGTCTGTCTGTGTGCATTTTCAGCCTTTAATGTGTAGTTAACTGTCTTCCTGAGGTCAGCGCTACAGTGAGGGGCTGGCACGCCGTGCCCGCCCGCTCAGATGAGATCACTTCTCCTCAGACTTGCTGAGCTGTTGACCTCACGCTTAATCCAGCTGCCACTCAAAGGTCTGACGCACGGCCGCGCACGACCCCGTGCAAACACGACCAAACAAATCAAGGAGAGGAGGGTATCCCATTTCACTGCATCTCATTTTTTAATAGCATTTCACTTCATCCAATGCCTTGTCATGTGATTTTTTTTTTCTAAAGTGGTTATGGCTGGCCAACTCTGTGATTCTGCACTTTATCAGGGAAGAGAAGGAGAGAGAAAAATAGTGCCTGCTTCACAACTACGGATCAGGATAGATAATTTATAGTAATTGCATTGGCAGCGAGAAAGGAAGATAAATGCCGTGACGCAAACAAGCCCAAGAACTGCCGGCCAAGATATGAAGGACCAATCATGGCATGTAAAGAATGCTAAATTCAAAACATTGGCGGCATTCAAGAGGAAAGAAGGTGGGAACAATGAGGGAAATCAGGAGGGGTTGTTCCTGGTAAGGAGGGGCCTTTGGAGCGATGGGGGCTGCTTACAATTACCACTTCCTCCACATAAAGACTTTCAGATGTGCCTGTGCAGTGGCCCAAGCCTACAACAGTGCCAGTTGCATCAGCCATCAGCCAGAGCCCTGTAACGGGTCCAGAGGCCTAACCTAGCCTACCCTTGTTCTGAGCCCTCGAAACCCACTGTTACTGTTCTACTCTCAAAGCCTTGTCTGGAGCCTACTTTTGTTTTTAATGGTGCATGGGAAGGAAGAAAAGGTCCGCACGTCAAACTGTGAGAATCCCACCGATTACTTGGGAAGTAGGGTGGGTCTTTGCTAAACAACGACCAAACTGTCTGCAGGTCCAAAAAAATCTGATGGGCAAAGCATGCAGAGACAAAACTGTCAATTGAGCCTGCAAATTGCTTAATATATTTTCTCAAATAACTAGTCTCGGTGGCAAATTCTGCAAGACACATGCTAAAGAAACTGGCCAGTTCCGTGCAGCGATGGCAAAGAGACAGTCTAAACATCACTGGCATGTGGATTGTTTTGGGAGAGTCAGGCTTTGTGGCTATTAATTACGGTCTTAATGTGTTAGTGCTGACGCCTGGCGGGAACCCCAACAATGGCCGTCCAGAAACAGAGAGCGCTTTGTTTATTATCGAGCTCCCAGAGAGCAGTGCGCATGTAAGAGTTTATTTCTCTTCCTCACTCCTCCATCAGCTCTGTGTTTTCCCTGGCGGGGTCGGGTCCAAAAAAAGAAATGTCACCACCTTCTCCTGGGAATTAAACAGCAGCCACTCCCTCTCTTCAACTCTGTCTCTCTCTCTCTCTCTCTCAAACACACACAAGCCCACTCTACCACTGTGGAAAAGAGGTGATAATACCATGCCGTCCGGAAGTGGAGGAGGGAAAAAAGGGAGTTTGTAACCCAAAATAAAGAAAACAATGAAAAGAAATTGATACGCCCGTAGATAAGGGCCCGTGGGAGTGAATGGTGTGATATTAGACGTGTTGGGCTAAGCTGGGAGATAATCGCCTCACCCCTGGATTTCCTCTGGCTGCTACAGCAATAAAGCCGAACAGACAAAAGCCTAAAACATCCAATAAGTAGCCTTCTTATCGCGCTGAACATTCCAGCCACCACCGCCTGCACACCGGGGCAACCATAAAGCCAGCGTGAACACACACGTAAAATGTGCACAATTTGACTGTGGATGATGCTTCACTGCCTTCTAAACCCCAGATAATTAAGGGGGTTGGGGGGATTAAAGGTGACAATCCCTGAACAATTCTCCCTGGCAACACAGATATCAGCAGGGGTGCGGAGATCTCCTCTGGATCCCATATGCAGGGGAGAGGAGGGCTTAAGGGTCGAAATCCTATTACACGATGTGACAAAACACTGCAAGGGCTCCACTCAAAGCCGTGGAAACAGTTGGGCATCGACCGACTTGCCGTTGTTGGGATTGTTCAGATCAAGCCATCAGGCCAGGTAGACTGACCGCAGATGAAGACATGCGGTGGAAATGTGTGCTTTGCTCATTTTCAGCGAATTGGTAATTGTGCATTTTGAATGTAGAAAAGGTGCCTTACTCGTGTTCGTTGATGTAGAGTTCTGAGAGTTCATGCCATGCTTCCTGGTCCCCAACAAACCTGAAACACAGCAGAGGATAATGGATGATCCATTGATTCTTGAATGAACGTCTAAAATAATGTCATAAGGATTGATTAGTGTTGGCCAGGGTTTTGGTTGGACCGAATAGGTGTAATCAAACAGAAAACCTATTTTTACAGTCAAGACTTACTGCTCCAGGTACTCGTTGAGCTCACGGATGGCTTCAGCAGTCTTCCCCTGGGCCTTTAGGATGGAGATTTTGCGTTTTCTGGCCGCCTGTAGATGGGCACGGACACAGCATTAAAGAATCCCTGCATGGCTTTTTCTGGGGGTCAGGTAACGGGTGCAGGATCTACCACAGAGATGCCAAAGACATGTTATTGTGTCTCATAATCTACCCGGCATTAGATGGTAAAAACGTAGCATTTTATGAAAACAGGATGAAACACTGATTTAGAATGATTTTGTTAAATAGTGATGGAGATGACACTGTGTGCGTGCGTGCATGCATGTATGTATCTCTGTGCGAGAAGGGAGGGGGCCGTCACTGTTTATAGTCAGCGATGGCAAGTCATTAATATTGTTACTTGAAAATCAAAATTTAAATCAGCCCACACCAGCAAATCATTAGGGGTAGTTTATGGCCATAGCTAAAGGGGATAGGAACGGTAGCATAGATACACAAACATATGAGTCAATGCTTGGGAAGATGGAAGCAGGCTTTGCAGCAGAGTCTAAATGGGATTCGTTTAAATGGGAAAAAATAACTTGATTCTATTCCGGACTCATTGCTTGCGTGCCCTGCGTGCATTTGGAATTGCCTCTGCCCCAACTTTCATCGGACTCAAAATTGCTTTTCGTTTCGTTTGATGTTGCAAGTAACCTAGGGCGGATTAGATCGTCATCAATCTGATCGAGGATCTTGCGTATTATGCCTGCTCCAACAAACTTTTCCAGACCCCCCCCCCACAGTAGTGCTTGAAAAGCTAAAGACGCAGCTCCTCCATTAGCAGTGGACGGCCCCTGCCTCAGCTCATTTTATTTATGGACTGGCACTTGATGGAGTGAGGCTTCCTCTCTCTCTCCCACACCCATAACCAAAGCCATCAAGGGCTACGTATGAGTCATGTCTAGGGGGCTGTAAATCTGGGACTCCTGACACAAGAAATCCACTTCTATTCATCACAAGTGGAACAGGGACCTGCAGAGGGGAACCGGGACCTTTGCCTTCACTGAGCACAGGTTGGGAAGGGCTTGCTACCCGCAGGTCTCTTACGGGAAAAAGCCACAAAGAGCCTATCATAAGAGGGCTAATAGGACTTCTATCGTCAAAGATTAGGGCCTCTTCGTTCAAATGTTTAAAGAAATGTGCAAAGTTGTTGCTCGAGGGTGGTCTGCAGTCATTTTAGAAGAGATAATTAGTTGAATATGCTGTGCGGTTAAAAAGCAATGGGGAACATGGAAAGGTCAAAATTATTTAACCTTCTCAAACATCTGAGTGTAAAACAGTGATGACACATTTAGTATGGGGTGCATTACACATGAGATTCAATGTTCAACTATGGTTTTCAGGCTAATTTTTGACTAAATAAGCATGTGGGCTCTTTCCCTGTTCATTACCAGAGTAGGCGCTGGAAAGCAGTAAGACTAGGAGACCAGTCCTGTTGAATGTCGATTTTCACACTTGTGCACCCCTCCCACCATCACCCCACCCGTTTCTCACCAGCACTGAGATTGGAAACCAAAAAATACTTGGGGTTCAAAGAAACAACATATGGAAGTTGGTAGGCCAGAGAGTCACACGGCACTTTATTAAGCACGGAGCAGTTCCAAACCGCTCCTCTCTCACACCCTCCTCCTTTCTCCTAACTAATGATCCAGAAAAACCTGGCAATGGATCTCGCCCTACTGTTGTCATGGACTTTATTATTTTTAATTCTCATTAAAAAAAAAAAAAGGGAGGATATTTGCATCACCATTGACTGTACAAATGTTCTGTATAAAGTAACGCAGCATCACAGCATGACTGCATGGCTGAGATCTGCCGAGACACAGTCTACTGGAGAAGTATAACTATTGGCCATATCATCAATAGTCTTCTAAACAATGGTGTTGAATTATTCTCAAAGAGAAGACCCATTTTTGCCAAGACATTTGAGAGCACCTGACCCCTGTAAACACTGACTTAATTGGCACCAAATATTTCACATTATATAATCCTACAGTCAACCGCAGTGGGATATTTTCAGACCACAATGTCTTGTTTGAGAAACACTGGCTTTATACACAAACCAATTAGGTTGAAATGACAGGGTTAGAATTCAAATATGAACTCAATGATTTAGTCAGTTGAATGTTAGAAAAAAATATGTAGAAAATGCTCCACGGATTGAAAGCACAAGTAATGCAAGAAAGAAATGCATTTACACGGAGGCAGACGAGACATTCTCCAGATCATTGCTGTAGGTACTGGAACATGGCAAGGAATGGAAGGGCTACAAGTTTGAAACATTTTTTGGACACCGCCATGGCAAAGAATCCTTGAACAATTTTTGTTGATTCAACAATTTTGGTTAATGGGTACCACATCTATTCCACAGCCTGTAATTACAACAACTCAGTTTCCAATCTCTGCTGCTCATGCTGGGATGCCTCGCAAGTCTTCCTTGCGGTCGCCAATTTTCCGCCTTTACTCGGGCCGATCTCTAGCCTGGGTCTGAAGAACATGTTGGAGAACCCACCAGGAGATATCCCTCGCTCCAGGACAGGTGATCAAGGATGACTTTAGGTTCAGTGCTCCACAACTACACCCAGTGTGACTGTGGGAAAATGTTGGTACAGGTTGGATTTAAAAAGGAAACGGTCCACTCCCTTTCCCGGGGTGTTCCACTTGGTAGTGTGGACGCCAACGTCCTGGGCCTTCTTTAGATAGCAACAACAATTTCCATGGTAGAGGTGACCTTCATGTGACCAACCCTTTCCTGTAGATTAGGATACTTTAAAAGTATATCAGCCTCACTGTATTTGAATCAACAAGTGTTCATCATCACTCAATCATTATAAACTTGCTGTTGCCAAGATGTTATCCAAGTATTTCCTTGTTAGGCAAAGCATGTGTAAGACAAAAGTGATCAAACATACATAGTTAATCCATATAGCTCTTTAAAAACCTAAGGCTCGTCAACCTGTATCTTATAAAAGCAAAATGCTCAACAAACTGTACTGCTCTAGACCTTGTAATTGAAATATGACTACAGAGCTATAGCTCATGAAAGTAAATAAACCAGATTGGCAATAGGATTCATCAGCTCCAACAGCAACATGAGGGTAAAATAAACCTACAGACAGTCATGGCCGAAGTAAAGGTGAGACTGACACAGAAGGGGCATTAGGGAGATGGCAGCTGTTGTAAGCCAAAAGGAAAGATGATGAAGATGAGGGAGGCATTCTCTTTACGCCACAGTGCAGGAGAGGAGGTTGGAGTGCATCAGAGCAAAGCAAGGTTTATTGACTTTGTAAGCAAGACTTCCATTTGTTTAAAACAGATAGTCAATGAACTGAGGAATCTTCACATGGCATCCAAAGAACAAATATCCAAGCACTTTACCAACAGAGAAAAAAAAAGAAACCTAATATTCCTAAAGCAAGTCCATGTGTTAGACAAGCACGATAACCAAGCTCAATGTCTTCAAAAAAAACACTGCCAAATGAAATAATAATGTGGTTGCTTTTGAGAGGCCCCATTAAAACATTCATTTTGTAGAATGGCTTTTTCTCCCGTGGGATCCTTTACCAGCAGGTACATCATGTTTGAGGGACAACAAATTTCTTTCCTTATACATGTTTTCCCCTGTCTGATGTCATCAGACAGCACAAAGTCACTCACCAAATTAAATCGAAAAACAACTTCTTCTTAAGATCCAACAAGGTAACCACAGATGCCCAATCTTAAAAGGGGTACTCTTTTTACCAGTGCATGGAATCTGACTCTGGAAAGCAGGGAAGAAGTAAAAGGTCTTGGCGTAATCCAAGACTCTGGTTTAAGTGAAGTCCTCTTCAGCATGTTGACCTGGTCACCATTATTGTACTATACAAATATAGCCAAACTACGATAATGCTACAAGATAGCTGAGAAATGAATCCATGATTTTATCTCAAGTATATTGGATTATTTTGTCAAATGTGATGCTCTTTTTAACCGGTCGGCTGAAAGAATCCGCAGACAACTTGTTCAGTACTCCGCAGCTCGACCTCTGGTGTAGGTTTAAGAGAGGGAGAACATATAACTCCTTTGTTGGCCTCATTGCATGCAAGATGGTCCCGTGGGATTTTTCTGTAATAAGAAACTAAAAAACGTACATGTTTTCACGGGACTTTAACGAGATGGACCGTGTTATTTTATCTCTGTTCGCTTCATTTCTTCCATTACTTTCTTTATGGTACTATTATTTCACAAATCTTTCTTTACCCGATGTTAGATTATTCCCCTTATTGCCAACCACTCTAAAATGTATTAGTAGCAACTGCGTTCTCTGACCTATTTACTCCTTCTGCCCTTTACAGCCATGTTGTTTATTGTTGAGCATAACTTTCTTTAAGAGATGCAGGTAATGAAACACTGAAAACCACAATAATACTTAAAAATATATGCTGTTAAGAGTTACAGGCTAATGATCCCGCCACCTTTCACCTGCCTAGAAAAGGTTTGGCCGGCGGAAGGTAGACAAAATCGGGGGAGATAGGGGCCAGCGGCACAGACCTGTTAATAAGGCTCTGACTAGTAAATCATAGTCTTCAAAAGGAAGGACCTTTATTACGCCTGTTTAAGTTACAGCAAGTCAGTCCAATGCTGACTCAGACGGTGACTCACCCCCATCACGCCCCCTCCCCTTGGCCCTAAACACTTGTCAGGCACGCGGGTGAGAGCGAGCACCAGCGCCGTGGCAGAGGTCAAGGAGGGCCATATGGAAGTTCAACTTCAACAAACTCTCGCTCTGAAGCAAAAAAAGAAAACTAGCTGTGGCAAACTCAAGGCCCGCCAAGGAAGGTCAGAAGGAACCACAGAGGCAAACAAAATGAAATACTGAGCCATCTGTGTAGTGCACCAGTCCCAGCCCCGTTCTTACCGTGTTAGTGGGGTCGTCTTGCAGAATTGACTCATAGTATTTGTTCGCCTCGTCGTACCTTGACAGAAAAAAAACAAAAGGAATACAGAGGAATGTTTTTTTTTTTTTTTTTTTGTAATCAAGAGTTACCAGTCAGGGAAAGCGAGGTAGAAGGGGAAATCAAACAGAGTTCAAGGCAATCGGGTTTCTCCGTACGGCACTGCATATTATCCCTGTGATTACGCTGAGGCCAGGCGGAGACCAGCAGCGTACCAAGGAGAGAAATAAACACTCATTAAACTTTAACTTGCTGCTGGAGCGGCAGGACCCAGTGAGGTGCTTATATCACTTCACAATGAGTCATGAAATCAATATGAACAAAGCACACAGGCCCTGCAGATTGTATTTTCCTTTGATTGTGTCCACCTTGGGTTCACCTTTAAACAATTGAAATCTCTCTTGTTTTACATCAGTCCAGTGGGTGGGGGTTGTTTGGGTGCCTGTGCCTCGACTCAGAGGAAAATCCCTCTTCCTTTACACGTGAACCTGAAAAGGGTCCACATGAACGTGTATAAAATGATTTATGCTGGAGTTATGAGCTGTAAACATCCAATCACATGGTAGAAGAATCTAGGCGGTAGAGTCCATGTGCACTTGACTTGTCTTTTCCGATTGGGAACTGAGGAATGATTTAAAACAACCTCTTTATTTTTTTTATTGGGGCAATCAGCAGCACTGATACTTTTAGGAGTCTAAGCTGGGATTCTAGGATCAAAACGGGCCCCACCCACAACCTTCAAAAGACAGAAGCTACTCTGGTTCCTATTAGTGGAGAACAGGCTCTACTTCCAGTGCTGCTCCTAACCCTCACAATCACTTTATTACTCAGACACACTCTGGGAGATTTCAGATGGCACCAGGCAACCACTCATGAGCCACTTTGATTTGCTTTATTTACTTAAGAACCCTGTGTGTGTGTGTGTGTGTGTGTGTGTGTGTGTGTGTGTGTGTGTGTGTGTGTGTGTGTGTGTGTGTGTGTGTGTGTGTGTGTGTGTGTGTGTGTTGCATGTCAGCTGGGCAGGAGGAATAAGCCTGGTTGTTTGAAGCAGTGTCATTCATGTTGAGCTGCGCGCCTGCTGACAATTAGATTCCAGCGTGGCGTTTATTTAATTTGACAACGGCAAAGCGCCCGCTCATATTTATCACATATAGTCTGACATTACCGATAAACCAGCGACCACAATCCACACTGGGAATGTGTGAGAGAAGGTCAACAGCTTGAATTGGCCTTACCTCAGCTTGGTCACGACCAAAATACCTCTGTTTATCTTCCTCACTCATACACTACGCTTTCCTTTTTTATGAATTGCAGACTTAAAAATAAAACGGTTAAGTAAGGGAGGAAAAAAAAAAAATCTGATTGCGGTGACATACCCAAATCTGAACAGGCTAAAAGGACGTGCTCACAGCACAGACCAAAATATAAATACGATTTCAAAAAACACAAGGGATGGAGGGAAATATAGAGAAAAAAAAGCAGTGAGAGAGCAATAGAGAGAGGTTAAGAAATAAAAGAGCAAGCAAAGATTGAGGGACCCCCAGAATAACAGTGGGTTCTGACCACTTCCTTCCCGGGAATCCCTCACTAAGGCTAAAAGGACACAGGACTACCCAGGACTCAACCCTTGCTTGGTCCTGAACCCTTTTATTTCCCTCCAAAGCAATAGCGGGTGATCTCTCTCTCTCTCTCTCTCTCTCTCTCTCTCTCTCTCTCTCTCTCTCTCTCTCTCTCTCTCTCTCTCTCTCTCTCTCTCTCTCTCTCTCTCTCTCTCTCTCTCTCTCTCTCTCTCTCTCTCTCTCTCTCTCTCTCTCTCTCTCTCTCTCTCTCTCTCTCTCTCTCTCTCTCTCTCTCTCTCTCTCTCTCTCTCTCTCTCTCTCTCTCTCTCTCTCTCTCTCTCTCCTCAGCATCTGCTCACGGAGCCGTGTCCTCCAGCCTTCCCAAACTGTTATGCATACAATTCCGAGGGCGTGCTGCTGTGTCCCCATGCCATCTTTCCACATTTGGTTTGCTCTCGGCCTCCGATGCTTACCTTTCCAAAGCTTCCAGCCGCATGCCCGATAATCGCTTCACTCTGTGGCTATCTGGAAACTGCTTCCTCAGTTCCTGTAGACAGGTCTGCAAGGATGTGGGCACAGAACGGGCAATTATAGTTGGCTGCAGCTTACTTCATCCTCCACTCAATTTGCCCCCCGCTTAGCACAATGGTACTTGCCGGAACAATTGTCATGTCCGAAGGCATGAAAATCCCCAGCACCATACACTGGCGCAGCCCCCATGCATTACATATCAGAATCAGACACAGGGTTTTTCACCTCCTCGTTCACATACGGTGTGAGGAGAGGTTAACATTGCGGACCAAGACAGCGGTGGGCTAATGTACTGCTGGCATGCTACCCGTGAGAGCCAGCTGGCTTTGCCGATTTGATAGAAAATGGGAGGCAGCACTCTGCTCAGCAGGTTTCAGGTTGTTTTCTTTCAGACTCCTTGTTTTGCACATATTCGTGAGAGAAGGGAGGCATGGTTATTGTCGTGCACTGTCTTAGCCCGAGTGAAGTGTAAAGTCTACTCAAGGGATCGGCTTCTTTAGCCCCATCAGGCAGCTGACATCTGGTCCTCCTGTTTTCACTCTGGCAGCCAGACAGGCCATGCGATAGAGAACTGATCCCAGAAAACCATGCTGATTAAGTGAAACCGTTACCATAATTGTTGAGAAGAAGTGTATTGTTCAGAGAATTTCTAAGCATTTTAAATTGTGTGAAGTTCATAGCAAACAATAGTATGATAATAGTCTAGAATGTAACATAATGTCACTGATCCAGTGGATGACTTCCAGACTTACCATGGCCAAGTCATCCCGACTGCAGTCCAGCGCTGCAATCATCACCTGCTCGTAAATAATCCAAACTAGACAGAGAAAATGCAACAAAAACAATACAAAATCATGAAGTCAGTGAAGGGTAAATGGACTGCATTTATAAAGCTGTGTTCTGGGAAGCGGATTTCATCGTTTTATTTTGTATGCCGCATTGACAGACACACAGTGGTGTCAACAATACCACAACCACCTCGATAAGATAGAGCAGACACTTGATCAAAGCAAGAACTAAGAATTAAATTAGCAACCCTCCAACTGAAATTCCATTTATTCTATTCATCGATTTAATATTTTCTTCAAGATAATATCAGAACCTGTATACAAATCTGTCCCTTCTGATTTGTAGGGCTAACAAGTTCTGGTCAGTTGGTCGGTTGATATGCACTTGTTTCACCAAATTCTCATTGGTCCGACAATCGCTGGTGTTACTTTCAGGAAAATAGCACTTCTTCATCCATTATTTTGGGGGGCGGGAGGGAGATGTGCAGACCGATGCGTTTTATTTTTGAGTGATTGGCTTGTGTTACAAATAACAATTATGAATACAAATAATATTGAAGGCTCTGTAGTTTCTGTAATAATAAAATGGTTTGAGAGACGGTAGACAGGAAGTCCAAACACCCCGGTTTTAACAACTTTAAACTCGCCCATAAGGAAGACTGGTAGTCATAACTTACTGAACATTTACTCGGCTCCAAACAAATTCATATCAAAGAAGTCGTCGGACTGGCAGCATTTGGTTAAAAAGGATGACAAAAAAGTATGTAAAGTGTAAAAAAAGTAAAAGTATGCAGGCAGATCATCTAAAGGCATACGCTTTTTTTTTTCAGTTGTCTGCGATTCTCCGTCACCTTTCGTGTTAAATGCTCGATAGGCTTTGAGTGTGAACATATCATAATTGGCACCTTAGCATGAATCACAGCTTTATATTAAAGCTCTGCCATAACCAAGTCAGACTCAGACCAGGAGTGAATCTGAAACCCACCAACCTTCTCCAAACAGCACTTACGTGATATTTAGGCTAGCAGGTAGAGCAGAATGCACTGTGACCAATTAAGTTAATCTGGAGACAACGTGCAGATTTATTTTATTATCATTTTTTCCCTATCGACCAATCGATTGGTCGTTGGTAGAATTTCAGTCGGTCAATATTTTATTTGGTTGACTACAGCCCTGCTGATTTGGATAGAAAATAAATAACTGATGCTGGAGTACTGAAAAAAATAAATTCCATTCATTTGATTAATGTGCTTGTATTGTACAATGCTTATCTTTTGTTTAATCCAATAAACATCACTTCATCATTGCTATTCATCCAATATTTGTTGCACATTTGTAGCAGACCTTGGTGGATTCCATCATTAACCAGCCCCACCGTCTCATGTTCCGCATGGCGGTTAGAAATAAAACGTTCACTCAGTCAGTCGGCTAGTATAACAGCATTGACTAATGGCCCGACCACTAAAGCCAAATAATTGGATTAATAAGAAAAATCTGAAAAGTTCGTTTTGACAGGGAAGTCAGAAAATGTCTCGAATGAACGTGCGCTCTTATTGAAAAGAAAACCCAGCACCACCAGGGAAACCGATTGTGCCAGAAACACACAAATTTCTCAATATATTATTTATATTCTTTATTATTCCAACCAGTTTAAATTGCCATCTTGTTTCACAGCCAGTTGAAAAGCTGCTGAGAATAAAACCACTGTGTGTTAACTGTTTATTCTACTCTGTATGAGGACTTTATGAATCATAACAAGTGTGCATGAGGCATTTTTACAGGGTAGTAGTTATAATGGAAATGTAGGCCTACTGACTAAATTCTTGCAAGATAAATACGTAGGCCAAGATGTGTGGACACATTTGAAAGATATTCATCATTATTTGTATAAATTAGATGCTTGGCATTCCCTCATGCCACTCAGAACCAATGCATGCCAGTGGATAGATATTTTGATCATGTCATTTTGTTTTGCTTGCAAGTAGAACAATAGCCGACTCACTGCGAGTTAATGTATCATGTAGCATTGAAAGCCATAAAACGTTCTAGACTTGTATAAAGAAAGTACAATTTTAGTTATTTTAAGAATGTTTGCGTTGGATAGTGTCTGCAAAAGAGTAAGACTAGCTACCACAAAACAAAAGGCCAGTACAAACTCTGCTCTTGTAGAGCCGTCAGCATGTGTTATGCATATGCACAGATGAGCCCAGAGTAAATCATATTAGTCAGATTGTTTTACTATGATTTTAACTTCAGGTCATCTTGTGGTTATTTAATCTCCACTGCAAGTATTACTTTCTCAATAAACCACTATTGAACTATTCACGGCCTGAAAACGATTGTCTTTTTTACAAAATTTGTGATGCAAATTTGTGTTGCTGACATTTTTTTACATGTGTAAATATTTATAGTCAGTAATACACTTACTGTGTGGCCCGCATTAATGGTTAATAATGAAAAGTATTGTACAAGGAAACATGTATTTAATCAAAATGTAATAGTTCTGTTTAGTTAGGCCTATGCATGTATCGTTTAGAAAGACTTACCGTCATCTCCCAGTTTAGATCCATGGTCGCTGATGAGCTCTTCACCAACATCCACGATTTGTTCACTATTTCGACAGTTATCTTCTCTCCATTTACGAAGCTTGTCTCTCATCTCTGTGAACGACAGGAATGGGCTTCAGTCATCCTCTGCTAAATAATGTTCTATAGGATATGTTTTTGACTTGCCATTTTCTATCCAAACAAACTCAGTTAGCCTACATCTAAAGGATGACATAAATGCACAATACCACAAAATGAGTTGGAAACCATGCCCACTACACTTTACTGTACATAGTATTACCTTTCAAATAAAAAAGTTTTTTTTTTAATGTGACTAAACGTGAACCAAATACAAAATGTTATTAGAGTTGAATGAAAGTGTCATTAGACTTCTTTTTGTTATTGGTTGTTAATATTCTGTTACGACTTGAGTTTATGTTACTTTCGGGATACAATTGGTACATCCTGTATGAGCATATAAGATAGGATATTTTATGACATCCTATCAAGACAGCTAACCTCGTTCCGAGTCGTCCTAATCTCACGACGGATCGCCTGGAAAGGGATGCTCCAAATGAGCGTTATTGGCGCGAGTTGCATGCGTTCGGCGGCGAGGGACTTTCGGGGTCACATTTTTCATAAAAACTCCATATATAATACCTTTGTCGTTTCTGTTATTCTTGTCATCTTCTCATTGTTCTCGCTCAAGGTACTGTTAATTGGGGTACACAGCTCATAGGACGTAAGTGACCGGAAATTGAGTGCCGGTAGACCGCAGTGACGCTACATTTCAGGATCCTCTCTTAACCTAGTCATGACATCAATGGTCGATGTGGACTTGACAGAGTATGGTCACACGAAGCTACGTACAGCTATCATGGAATTCATTCAGTACAGGGAGCAAATACTCGTTAACTCAAGCTTCAGACATGATGATGCGTCATAGTATCCATTCTCTCGGTAAGCTGCTAACCCTCTGAAGCTAACCGACGCTCCATCCAACTATCGTTCTCACAACATCAGTGTTTTGTTGTATGCAACACAAACGATAAGACACTAAAGATTTCCGTTACACCCCGATCACATATACAACGATACATACAACATTTTTACACTAACAAAGCTCGGATGAGATCAGCTGTTTAGCCTAGCCCAACACTAGCACTAGCTTGCAGGTCATGTGAAGAAGCTGCGTTCTTCCTGTAGTTGTCATTTACACCAAACTAAACGATTACGGCATGCTTTTTCTACACAGGATGAATGTATTGACAGGCATGCATGTTTTGTATGAATAAAACCAATGTCTTCATGTTACCTTCCCAGCCCACATCGTAAAGCTCTGATACCGACGCCATCTTTCCTAGAACGACACATGCGCAATTTACGTCACCGAGATTCCGTGGTGGGTGTTGCCAGACTCTGGGTATGCGTACAAGACGAGCTCAACACAAAGCTGCACCTGTGATCAGCTTGTGATTGACATGACTAACTGGCTATTACAACAGGCTTAATTGTGTGTTTAGCTACATCTATATAGTTTGAATTACTTGATCTGTAAAATACATCTCTTCTCACATCTTCATGGTGATCGTCACAGTGAATACTTTAAAATTGGCTTTGTAACAAATAGATGCATGTTTTAGTTGATATTTGCTTTAAATTATGACCATGCCCTCCCGTAGTATCTGCTAATACTTAGTGCGTAGGCTAGCTTTGGTTCATGGTTCATCTGAGCATTTTCTACTTACCCCTTCCCACCATCAGTTTTCCTCTGAGCATATGAAATGTGCTCTCCTAGCACATCTCCTGTTTTTTTTTCTTTCTGATTTCCCTTGGGAGGGCCCTGTGGACCTCATCATTCTTCTTTTGTTATGTCCTTGCCTCTTTAAACCAATACACACTTGTTGAGGAAGACTAAGCAGAGATTTGCTTACACAAACATTGCCTTACCTGTGTCCTCTCACCCGAAAGGACTTTAAAACATGGTTTGTTGATGTTCCATGGTTTTGAAAAAGAGTGGGAGGTGGGGTTGCTCTCTGACAGACATGGATATTAAAATAGCATGCACAACTGCAGAAAAATACAGCAAAAAATAGCATCATTACATTTTGAGGGATGCAAGTAATGAAACTGCATATATGTTTAAGTTACTCTTGAATAAGTGATTTGTGGAAAGTCTGCACATCGCCGTCAGTTGATATGATGTTGCTGGAACACCAAATACCAAAGCAGCCACAAACAAGCAAACAGTAGGGGAAGGGCTTTACCCTCTCTGCCAAGGTGTAGGAAAGGCCAAGTTTCATAATAACAACCAGCATTCAGGAGCAGATATGACACGTCATGTCATCTTTTCAACGAGAAATACAGCTAATTCGGTGACAAAATGCATAAGAAATTCTTAAAAGACTAAGCATGCTTATGTTAAAGCTACTCTGTTTATGTTAAAACTACCGCCAGAAAAGGAGAGATCACATATTTGAAAACCTAACTTACACTACTTTAGTGGTGCTTTCGTAAGTTTCCGTGCTCTGAAAGTTCCTTATGGAACAAGTAAATATACATTTCCTTTTCAGTCTCCATGAATGAAAAAAGAAAAATCAAGTAGAAAAACTTCACATGGGTTATATTTTGATATGTGACAAAAGCAATCAGTCTGTGATATAAAAAACAGAGTTAAGGTGTTCTCTGTGGTTTTGAAGGAGGTCTTGCTCCATCAAGATTTCCTAATTTCCGTCTTACAGTAACTCACATGGAACTTAAACAGATATAATTAGGGGGAAAGATTTTGACACGACCCTACTGGGAGCCCGCGGTGCTGAGTTTACTTTGAAATCTGATTCTGCCCCTTTACGCCTAATCTTTGCATTCACCATTCAGATAAGTAATAACTCTCTCCTGGTATTCCTCTGTTGTATCTTTGACCTTGTCTAATGAGAGGCATGGAGTGTAGGAAACTCGGCACATCAACACAATTATGGATTGTCACTCTTGCAATCTTCTCCTCCTTAGTGACAGTTCCAAGAACAATTGAAGCCCCTGTCGTTCGGCCCAATTCTGGAAATTGACATAACTCCACCTGTGTCAAGCTCAAGACCTATCTGTCCCCAGACTCCCCAGTAGGCAGCAAGATGGCTCGTGGCGATGTTTTTTTTTCTCTTTGATAGCCAATTGTCATTCAATTAAATTCATAAAAGGTTTTAATTTCACTATGACTCACATTAACTCTTCTGGTGTTGATTCACTCGCAGAGGTAATGAAATTCAATGTGCAATTTACAATCAAGGCATTCAGATAAATCTTCCACCAAGAGTAATAATTGACTGTTATTGAACAAAGGCAGACAATCATCAAGCTACACATTATTGCATTTTGTCCATTACTGTTTAAAGTGACAGGAATAAAGTAAAAGTGAACTCTCTGAAGATATGTTATGAACAGGACATGTACATTAAAATGTATGGTTACTTTTCTTACCATCAAACATAAAAAAACTTGATTTTGAGTAGCCATAAGAAATCGCCCCCTTGCAGTTTAAAGTATACATTTGAGTGACAGCAACAGGTTTGCTTCAGTTGACCTCACAGTCAATGTTACATTACAGAAGGTCTGTCCTACCAATGAGAGGTTTGAAGGCTCTTGTTATTTGTCCTTCTCGTTGCCTCACATTTACATTTAACTTCCTTACATTTATTTTTCTTCAAATTACTTAATTACTAGTGCTATGCTTCGAAGGACCACAGCTCGGTATATGTGGAAGAACAATTATAACGTCTCTTGAAGAATAATCAAATCCTGTCCCCAGTGGATAAAGCGGATTCAACTCCATAATCTAGATTTATCTGATTCCACATCCCTTTGCTGGTAAAGTCGTCCATGGCCGCAAATTTGGAGATAGTACCACATTTCCTGTAATGTCATGTTTTCAGAGAAAATTGCAGGGGAAAGTGAAATGATGCATATCAAGAGAAGGGATCAGAGAAGCGGTCTTTGGCAAAATGGGGTATAGCGGGATAAAGGGGAGAGGAGGAGGAGGGGGGGTAGTTGGCAAAAAACGTATTGATCACATCTTATCACCCACTGTTGGATGTAATGCTGTTGTTTCTGTCATTCCTGTATATCTCCTGAGAGCTCTCTATTCTGTTCTTTGAAAGGTGCTGATGTGTGACTATGGATGCTCTGAGAGGCTCTACAAAGTTTTACGTTGGTGGTCACTTGTTTCTTCGATTACATGCGCTGGACAGATGTTCCGTCGCGCCCTGTGGTCACTCATCCTGTGAGCCTGCATTGTTTTCCTGCGAGGGGGAAGGGGCCAGGCTGGGTCGATACCCTAGATCCCCCAGCCATTGAATATGACAGTGCTGAGGTCAGCATGGGACCTACAACACATCACTAGTATGCAGGCTGTTGATTTATAACCTGACACACACCGCGAGCCAGATGATGCATATCTCTAAAAGTCCATGCAAAAATCATTGAAATTCATACAGGAGAGTAGAATTTGGATTTTGGGTGGAGATGCTTGGCTACGCATACAGAAAATTGCAGGGGAAAGTGGAGACATTTTTCTTCAAAACGTATTGATTTCTTTTTTGACAGATATTATAGTGAGGCTGGTAGCGGGTGTCTTTGGCAGCTTCGCCTGCCTTTCCCTGTCTTGGATTCATTTGTTGACCAAGAAAGCTTTCAGGGGAATGAGGAGCTGGGGTTTCACATGGAATGTTTGGCCCATCAACTGTCTTCCCTTTATGTTTATCCTATTAAGGACTAAAAGTATTTTCTGCAAGACAAACACATACAATGATGGATAACAGTTGTGTACGCCGTGATGTGTTCATGTTTCTGATAACGTCCTTGTAATGGACTCATTTATACAAACACTTTTATCATGTGTGGTCAAGAACAGCTGATACAATAACAACGCAACACACAGAGGACAAATATGGCAAATTATGTTCATATTTACTTCACTTTCATATGGCTCTTTGTTTAATGTTATGATAGAGCCTGAATCGTGACCTCTTCATACATTTCCCTGGGCAGCATGCCATGGGACTTACAGAGAGCTATACTCATTAGTTAGCCTTGCCATGTTGGTGTGGTGGAGGTAATATATCCCAAAGTTAGAATAACGTGCCCAACTTATTTCAAAACCTGGACCACCATGAACAGTATCCTTTCCCAAGTTGTATCTGAAAAAAAAAACAATGGAACAGAGGTAAAAGTCAAATTTACTCATACGAAAACTATGTACAATTACCAGGGGCAAAGCAAGATTAATTGTGTTCAGTTTTCCAAAGCCTGTTGCAGATATTTTCACATATGGTCATTAATTTTACATTCATAATCTTTTTATTTTCAAAAGTTATATTCATTTGTTTGCGACAGTTGTTTGTTGGTTTTCTCTTTTTACCTTCTCAAAGTTTAGCACTTGTGTTAGGGCTGTTATTCAGAAGTACACTGCCTTGGAAATTCCTCCTTGATATTCTCTATTGGTTTCCATATGCACCTTGCATCGCTTTTCTCCAATGCAGCCCCTACTATTGTTGTTCTCAGTGTTTCACTTTATGGGACATTTTGGAAGATCTAGGGGAAAGTATATGACTCTCTGACATGAAGGTAATTATGAAATTGTACCAGGTAATTGTACCTTTGTACTTGGGGAAACTAATTTCACATTAAACAAAAAACGTCATTCGGAAACATCTCTCAACAGAGGAAACAAAAAAAGCACTGAGTGCATGCCAGAGCTGGCTGTGTCACAGACAGCTAGTAAAACCAGGCAGACATGGTGAGTGTGCTCTGTTTATGAGTCACTTCTACCTGCCGCCGTTCAAAGTTAAAGGATAGTTGGAGAGAGTTCTGTAGCAACAAGGGGGGAATTGTGTGAGGACATAGGACAGTACACTGCGGTTGTCAAGTTAACGAGCTACTCATGAAGCCTATTAGGAATGGACCACTAGCTTATATAGCCAGTTTTCTGCCAGGTATGGTTCAACACATGGGCATCTTCTTGAAACAGCAGCTGTCAAAGTGAAGCAAAAATAGCAGGATTAAACTGGAAGGAGAAACATTCACATATTCTAGAAATACAGGAAATTATTATGATTGTTAGAGTTAATGGGGAAAATGTAATTGTGAATAATAATGTTAAATGCCCATTTTCCCACATCTTTACTCTCTGGTGAAGTAGTCACAGTCCATTTTCTCTGTTGCAGACAATTTTGTGTTTCTTTTTTTTTAATGATTAGAAAGATTTATTACACAATCCAAATAATATAGCACTAAAGTTTAGTACACATTTTCCTTCAATACCGAGCACATACTAAACATCACTATAAGTATTACCATATAATACAATTATAATACAACAATTATATGATACCCGATGCAACTAGGCAAAATATCTCAGGATTAGGTACTAAATTGTTTGTAGGTATGAGGTTTTAGATGTCTACATTTAGATATAGGAATTATGCTAAGGAGCTCTACCGCAATAGCAATGACAAACTAAGCCATTGTTTAATCTCCTGAATAGGGCACTGCGTGACAGTTGAGTAGCAGCACAAACATTGCCTGCAAGCTCCTTCTCCCAAACTTGTTTTTTGGATCGGCATCTAGCATTTTTCTTCGTTTTGCTGTCTGAGTTCCTGTCTGTAAGAGATTTACTGTATTTATTCATAAATGGGGTGATGAGTTTGCAGATATATAAATGACAGACACACATGATTACAGGGCAGTGGATGTGTCTAACAGGGTTAAAACCATTTGGAGTTTGCCAGAGATTTGCACTGCCTAGTCATCATCATAGTCAATCACATTAGAGAATAATCATCTGCCGGTATTAGAATGCTTTCTGAATTGTGATAATTTGGGCTGTGAATAAATCTTTGAATTTATTTGGATTTGTTTAAGTATTCAGCACATCCCCACTGTTTCCAGACTTTTTCATCGAGGAAGGTGGCAGTAATGCTGTGCAGACATTGATAGAATCCAGCAACTAGTGTGACATCTCAGCAAGTTCCATCTAAACCTTGAACCATTATGAAAATACATGCATAAAACAATTTAATAAAAGTAACTATTAACAAGCAGGATGGGTCTAAGCTATTGAACAGTCTTAAGAAAATAAAAATAAAATAACATGAAAAATGTGAGCTACCTTATACAATGTTCTTTGTCACTGTAAAGTATCATGTCATGTCAGGCCAAAGTTTCATGATATTCAGCCATGAACTAAATTACATAAATTATTGAATAATTAAATCTAAAATAGGTATACTATTAGGCTTTTTCAGCTGAACATTAACTCTTATTTAACATTTGATTTATATATCTTATTTGTCTGCTATTAATAGACGTGTTTTTATTGGGGGTACATGATGGAAGTGTGTCATAAATATAAAAGTCACATCAGTGTCTTTAATGGTTTCCATTTGCTTGGAATGATTCATTTTGGACTTTATTCAAGCAGTTCCTTATGACATGAAACAGGTGCCAATGAGCTGTGGTTTCATCGCTTGCTTTAAAGCACCAGTCATTTGTTGAACTGATGTGCATTGGAAAGCCCGTATGGGCAGCAGCCCTGATAGATAACTAGGTCTTGTGTTGCCAGTATTCACATCATTCACCACATTCCTCTCAGCGGGAAGCTGGTCACCCAGGAGCTTCTGCCGTCTGTCCTTTATTAGACTCCAGGCATGAACTATACCAAGGGCTCAAGCTGAGATGATGCATGCCTATTGTCTAGACTTTGTTTATAAGGATTTTATCTACCCACACTGTAGCAATATGGACAATTCCTCCATGTCCACCACATATGCTAAAAAATGAATGTCTTAACAGTTGCACAACACCAAATTGCTTCACTGTGTTGTACCTATTAAGACATAGATGTGGCTTATTTTAAGTGCCACAACATAGATCTTTCGGAACACTGCAAGTGACTTGGTAGAAATTGTATTCTCTAGCTTTGTCTAGCCTAGATTTATAGAAGCCAAACCGCATGTCATTAACAGCCCATCAAACTGCTGTGGCAGTATAATGGGACATTTACATAGCTCTTCAGCAAGTCCAGAAATGGAAAAATACACCTGAACAAGACTCCAAAGAAAAGGACGTCTGCCAGTTGGCTACACCACTATAGATGGCTTCAAACTGCCACAGCAACCTTCATTCTCTATTTTCGGCGATGGACAGATGCTCTTTGACTATATGGCAGGAAAAAAAAACACAAGTCTGTGTACTTTGCTTACATCTCACTTCTTCACTGCATTTCCCATGACTCTTGCATGAACCCTTGGCTGTTGCAGTGCTGTAGTTAGGAGGGCTAGCTCTAGCAAGGAGACAGAAGAAATGACTTACCAAAAACATTAACTCTTTTCAGGGGTTTGTATGGCTTGCAGAAATTCTGCAGACATTTACATTCTGTGGTGGGTTGTTAAGAATAAACCAAGTAGCTCGGGACTCGTGGATATGCCCGCAAGCATTCCGGAGTTTCTATTATTGGCATGATGTTTGGCTTCCTAGCCTCCCTTCTGCTGGCCGGTGCCGTCCCACCCCAGTATTCCGCTGACCTGCACCATGTCCTCAGTGCACCTCCACATTCATCCCGAGCCCAGGGCCCCTCTGCAGGCTGTGGGAAACGCTTGGTACACCCTCGTCCACAGCCCGTCAGAGCTCAGCTGAATCTGAGTGAATTGAGTGAATGAGCATCAGTTTACACTGGTGTCAATATACACTGTTCATTGATGGTGGATATGATCATGTAAAAGGCCAACCTATGCCAAAATTACAGCTCTCATAGTAATTAATCAGGCCTAATTAGTAGGCCCATGTACGTGTACGCAATGTCTTCTTCATAACCTTGGAATTGATTATGTAGATTATTATCAAATAAAAGCTTTGTAAAACATCATAAACCGTTATTTCTTACCAACTGAACGTGAGAACTCTGAAAAATATGTCCACATTCAAATCCTTGCATGGCATGTGTGTCATGTTGAGACTGCTACTCCAAGACGAGTGGGATCTTTTTACTGGGCCAAGTGATCAGCCGCAGACCTCATAATCTATCTTCTGTCCTCTTCAGTGCACACCCCTGAGGAGAGTGGGTATTGATTTGAAAAATGCTGCCAGACAGCTCCTTGTCACGATTCCTGCGCTGGTCGTGGGCATATGTAAAGTGGGCCGAAGGAGTTATACGTGACCTTTTCTATTTCCAGGCCTGTCTGTTTATGAAATACCTTCTGGCAGGCTCTTTCCTCACTTTCTCACCAACTATGCTAACAGCTCTGTGGTTACTTATGAGTACGATTCAACAATCGTATTCTTCCCTACCATGTCACCCTTGTAAACAAAGGGCCTTTTACCGGGGGATTGTGGTGTTTCCTCCTCTGTTAATAGAGGCGGGTGAAAGATAAACTATACAATGCACAACACGATACAGAGGAACACTTCCTCTTAGGTGTCCAGAAAGGGTCTTTAGCTGTGTTGATGGGATAACAGAGGGGAATTAAGTCCACAATGTTATAATGACATTCAATATCCCCTGGTGTTAGCCCTACTCAGCTAGTAAACAACTGAGCATACATTTCTGTCTTTTTAGTTTTGTATTCAGTATCACTACTAGTCTATCTGCGAGAAAAAACAAATGTTATATAGACATATGCTACATCTGAATGTATATATAGAACTACTACTAAGTAACCAACAGTTTATTACAGGAGTAGCTTGTAATAACTGATTCAACCAGAATGTATAGTCACTCATTTGACAGCATGTATTTGTTTTTGTTTGGATTCAACATTGAACCTTGTGGTAAGCCAGGCAAGAGTAAAATCATAAAAAAATGTCTTCGTCACAGTTAAAAAAAACATTTAAACCATCTTTTGTTCCTACTGTAATTGGCATTTGATACTTCACTGTGCTTCGTCTTGTCTCGCGGATGTCAGTGACTCTAGCTAGTCATGCATATTGGCGGTGCTGGAGTGTCTTCTAATGAAAAGCTTGGCAAGGGCTCTGAGCTACGATGAGGCCTCCTCTGTTATAAACAGCCTCCTAAATGAAAGCAGTTGGGTACTTTATGTGAAGGGCTGCCGCAGTGATGTACTCAAATATATAGAAGAAAGAGACAAATCCCAGAAAAGAGGATGGGTGATACACTCAAGCTTTACACTGAAGAAGTATGGAGCTCTCCAAAAGCATGCAACGAATTTGCCCCCCGCCATTCCACCAACAGTTGTTTATTGATTTGCAACTCAGTCTAAATAAACCAAAATTGCTGTAATTGAGGAATGCTGTTCTAAGTCCAGCATTGATTTATTTTTCTTGTTGCCCCTCAAATCATTAGGAACCCTTATTTTAGGGTTGCAGGGAAACATACTGTGTAACTGGATATGCATTGCTTCCTCCTCACAATGCAAGAGGCTCTTTAGCAAGGCCAGAGGGAGGTAGAAATGGATTTCATCAGTGGGGCTCTTTATACAGCTCTGTCCCTCATCTTTTATTTGGTGTGTGTTTTGGTGGACCTCCCATCTTCACAGGCCCCTCATACCCACGCACCCTCACCCTCCCTCCCTTATGGGAGAGGTGAGGCTCCATAAGTTATTTAACGTGGGAAAACCCAGTCAATTAAACGAAGGAAGCCAGCCTTGCAAAATCCAGGCCTCAGCTCCTGTTACAGTGGGTGCAGTGAGAAAAGAGCAACTTATTCATATCATCACTTAATGCAGGGATTGAATGTTGAGAATTAAGATTGAGTATCCCGGCAGATCCCCAGCACAGTTAATTTATTGTTGCTGGTCAGTCAGTGAAAATGTGCCCATTTCACAACACCAATGGAAACTTGAGGTAAGTTGTTGGAAAAACCCAGGTAGTGAGGCATTTCTAGTGAAGCCACCAGAGAAAGCCGGGCAGTGTTTGTCAGGAGAAAGCTGCCATAATGACCTGGGGGTCAGCCAAACGAAGCAGGCAGGGACTTCCAAGAGAGGAGGAGGAGGGGGAAAAAACAAAACAGTGCAGGAGATAAAATGCTGACCTTTTCTATTCTGGTAGTAGTGGTAGTGCACACATTTCATTGTATTTTTTATTTTTGTTTTGGTCCTAAAGAGGTGATTCATTGCAATCCAAATAAGTGCTTGTGACTTATCAAATTGATCTATCAAAGTATTACATTTCATTTAGCCATTTTCTCCTATTTGATTCTCCTACAATTCTTTATTTCTTTCATATTACATTTTTGTATATCAATATATATTTATTTTTATGTGGATATGGATGGATTGACCCTGTCTCACAGTCCACTACGCTGGATGTCCGGAGGGGCGGTGAGGGGGGAGGGGGCGGGGGGAGGTTAACAGGGGTATGTGGTTAGTGTCTAGCTTTCTCTGGCCAAACTGCAGACTCCCACAACTTAGCCTACTTCCTGCTTGACTCATGCCACTGCCTCCGCAGTGTCGTTATCATGGACGACTGCGGCAAAAAAAGTTTCCCATGAGCCTAAGGGTGTAGCCCAACGTCCACGATAGAGAGATTGGCGATCCTGAGGTTCAGAGGGATTCAAATAAAACAACAACCTGTGTCTGGTTACCCACTTATTTCAGTTTGTTTTAGCCTTTTTTCCCTCAATCAAAAACAGTAGCAGCCATCCCTTTTTAGCCGAACAAGATGTTATTGTTAGTCTCATGTTGGTGTTCATATTTAAAATTTTATTATCTTGTTTCTGCAGTGAGAGACATGTCCAGAGACTTCACATCATAACAAATCAAGATAAACCAGCAAGATGTTTATTTATATTTTTTGGTAATGAATAATTTCACAATTACTGTTTAAATATTTGAAGTGTCTGGAATATTCCTTTTTTTAAAGGTTCTTCATCTGAGGATATTTTACCAATAACTTTATTATTAATTATAATTATTTATTCACATGAACATGCTTGACTTAAAATAAATGTAGTTCCTGCAAGAGGTAGCCTTGGAGTAAGCTGGGTTCAAACCAGACAATCCCTCAAAACACATTTTGATGTTTGTTCCTTGTCTCATGTTTGTTCTCTCTATTTCCTGCTCCTCCACCCTCCTCTGTTGCCCCCCCCCCCCTCCCCCCCCCCCCCCGGATCAAAGCTCTGAGACATGTTTTTTTTCCCCCAAAGAGAAGCAGTAGCAGTAGAAACAACAACAACAGCAGGAGCAGTAGTATCAGTGCACTTCACGACGGACCCCTCAGAGAGGAGGGCTTATTTTCGCAAGGAATTTGTTGCTGAGGTCAATGCAGAGTCAGAGGAACTGTTCTTGCCCCCTTTACCCCACCCTAAACGAGCTGCTAGGTTCTCTTGACCCGCCTCTATCCCCCACCTCCACCTCTACTACCCCAACCCTTTGGCTTGATTATTATTCTTTCAGATTGGTTGCTAAGCTCATTTTACATGTAATTGCAGTCACTGATATAATTTTAGCTGTTTCGGGGGGTGGGGGGGTATAGAGTCTTTGAGGAATCAACTGCTTCTAGGTGATATAAATCAAAACCAAGCCATTCCTTTCCACAGCTTTTCTTTGTATCCTGATTAGTGGGCCTGACCTATGTAGTGTTCTGGTATGGCAGTTTCCAATAGACTAACCTTTGACTTTGTGACCCGGTCTTGGAAACATTTTAACTTTGTACATGAGGCTGAATTGTCAGTGACAATTAACCTGGCATTGGTTTGGTTAAATGATAGTTTCCATTCCTAAATCCAATCGGAAGGTCGACTAATCGCCCTAATCAAATGCAATGCTGAACATGAATAGGTGTGTGCAGTCGCGTAATCCTTAAGACATCATCTAAATTCTTTCCATCGGTAAACTTTGAGGCCATCCACATAAGCCCAGTTATATTAACCAAATGTTTTGGCCCTTGTATGTTGCCCAAAGTGCACAGTGACACACATGCTTTAAATATGCCTCTACTTATTGTGGTTAATCTGAAAGCATCTGAAAAGTTTGGTCATCTGCAATGCAGTGGTTGTAGTATCTCAAAGTGCTGCAAATTAGGTTTTATAAGAAGCTAAACAACCTTTCATGATTCATTTATCTTTTTTCTATCAAGTCCCATTCCCCAAGGATGACTAATTTAATTCATTTATCCAGTTTAAATAAGAAAAGTGACTGCCCCATGCTGCAGTGCCACTGAAACCAAGCAAGTGGTGGCAACAGCCCCACTTCACTCTCTCTCTAATGCAGATGTCATTGAACACTTATGTCTGCCCAGATGCAGAGCTTTTAATCCAAATATATGTCTGGAAAAGAAACAACAAAAAAGATAAATCAATTGTGTGTGTAATGCATGTTGAGAGTTGATGTCATAACAAGGTATTGACAAAGTTCACCCATTAGTCCACATAGTCCACAACTTGTCTATCCCCCTCATTGTTTTATTACATAACAGAGTGGCTGTAGAGGACCTCGCAAACCTTAAGGGGAGACTATCGATAACAACGTGAAGGTCTCACTTCTCAGAATTTGATACAGCATTTAGATTCTCTTACATGGACTCTCATATTGACCGCTTCACTTTTCAATGCAGCAGTGCTGTGCCCACTCATCTGATTACTTGAGAACATGGATTCGAGCACTTAGAAGATGTTTTGGGGTTTAATTGATGACCTTGAAGAAAGGTAGGGCATTTTGTTGGGAGGGGGGTTTTTCATGTCACTCTCTCAGAAGAATGAACCACCAATTGCCAACATTTGGACTCTTCCTTTTTCCTGCCCCTGTAACTGTTTCCTCTCTGATTTTCTCAATTCCTTGTTTCCACCCTTTCTGTCTTCTTTCCTCTCTGCCACTCTGATGTTTAGTCTAACATCCCCCCCACCAAATACTTCCTGGATGTCTTTCTGTATCAGCTTTGGCAAACGTGTGCAACAACAATATGTGAGTGTTTACAGCTGTCAATGTCTACGCAACTGTCATGTTCTTAAGCTTGGTTCACTGGCAGGATTGTCCAACAAGGTACCTCCATGACCAATAGTGTGCACAGATGTTCTTCAGGCAAGGTTGTTTCAGTCCTTGCCAGATTTTGTGGGTGAAAAGTTAGACGCGTTTGTGCGTTTTTATGGGACTAACTTGATTTAAGCCAAACCATTTACTTTAATAAGGTTTCTCTTTCGGAGGCGGTGGTCTTCCTCAAGATCCCCGCTGGTATTTTTTAAAGTGGTTTCACTCTGTGTGTTTTTGTGTGGTGTGTTTACTTCCCAAGTCGAGAGGGGAGGCCATGTGTATTGCAGATCGGAAACTTAATACGCTGTGTAGAAATTTGCACACCACCTATTTGGATGTTTTTCTTTCCTCTAACCACCCCCATCTCCCCGCCTCCGGCCTCCCAAACCCCCACCCCCCCTCCCTTTCTTCTGATTGCAGGTTTGTGTAATTGGACAGATGATTGGGCTGCACAGACAGTGTGACAGGCCACCACAACACGGGTTGTCTGGTTCTCAGAATTGTACTCAGTTTTTAATTTTATTGTGAACGATTAAGGGAGCCTGGCCAGTAATTACCCATGAAAGAATCCCCCAGCCATCTGTGTGGACAAACTGAGGCACGTGTGTGCTTTGCGAGCTAAAGTCTAGCAACCTCATGTTTCCCTTCAGTAAAACCTGCCCTGCCCTTTCCCTCACCATCAACTTCCTTTGGCTGAAGTCGCTGACCAGTGGCTGGCCTTCGGCTCCACATTTGACCTCTCTTGCCTCTGCATCAGCAGATGTTGCCCAGAGATTTGTTTGTGTACGAAACACAAATAACATACATGCAGTTCAAGGTCATCTGTGTAGAAAATGATGTCTGATTAACACCTCTGTTATAGAGGCACACCAAACAAATAATACTGATGTAATGTAACCGCCTAAACTCTGCGTAGCACTGGTTTTTGGTTTGTACTGTAGCAGACTCCTCATGAAATCTGAACCTTTTTCCCAGTCCCCGAGCTCCATTCTCTCATAACTCCCTCCAACACTGTGTCCTCCCGTAGCTCTCTGCTCTGAGTTGAGTTTGAAATGTTTTGAACAGGGGAAATTTGAACTCTGCCTAATTTCTTGGCTGTGTGCCCCAGTACAGCAGCACTGTTGCCCCAAACTGGAAAATGATTAACTCCCATAAGTGGTGTTGGGTGAATGTTATGTCTTCCCTTAACCAAACCCATCCCCCTCCAAACCCCAGTTATGGGACAATGACTCATACAGAATCGCTTGCTATTGGAGACCCCCCCAACCCGCACCCCCCCACCCCCACCCCCACCCGTCCTCCATCAGCAGAGGTTGAGTAGGTGTAAGTTAATCAGGAACACAGCACACAGCTTTGCGGTCTGCCATGAGTCAAGCAACTACAAAGTCGAGGAGGGGAGTGAGAGAGCTCCACTTAGCATGGCTGTCAATCACGATGCTGTGCAGCCCACTGCTGTTTTTAGATACAACTTCACAAACGCCACAGGACCCCCATGTCCCTTTAATTGTTTCCACTAATTAACTGCTCCTTTTTCAACTCGGCACCCTCTCAGCCTCTGAACACCATGTGTTTCTGTTGACTAATCTATAGTGTAGCTCAAGGGCCCACTCAGTGTGGCAGGGTAACTCTGCTTCCTCTTTTCCGATATAATTTGGCGGGGGTCTGAGCTCCAATGTTCAAAGATAGATGTTGAGATAAAGCAAAATTAGTAGCCGTGAAACGGTGAATGTTGATTGATCAAACGCTAAGACAAGGCCCACATTGTGTGTGAGTGGACCATGCATGTTGTTTTTGCAGAAACACTGTCTCCAGAGCATAAGTGGGATTCGAATTTGCCTGTAATGGGCCCCGCTCTCTGCTGCTCAGCCCTTAAGTCAGTTGACCTGTGGTTGAAACACAAGTCCCTGATGGATTGGGTTTCAGCTACTGGGCAGGTCCCTGCTCAGTGATCTGTATCTACTAGCCAAAGCTCCCCATACCAGCCCCAACTCCCTCCCCCCGCCCCCCCACTACCACTACCCTCCCACCCTCATGCAGGACACCAATGAAAGGAAGTGTTTAAGACCAGGGCCCAAGCGCAGCACAATGTGCCCTGTCAGAGCACGTATCATTTTAGCAGCAAAGACTAATTCTGCTTCTGAAATGTCATGAGCCTTATAAGCAAGTGGAAATGTTACATTGTGCTCCCCGCGTAAAGATCAGGTATTTTCTTCCATTGGTCTTTGGAGAGGCGTAGTGGCTGTAACACACAAATATATCCAAACCCTCAAATACCTGTTGATGGTCCTCCTACAGGTGTGCCCCCATACATGTTATTTTCCACATCTTTGTTTCTGTGTAGTTATATAATCAGCATTTCAAGTTCTTTGGAGGTTTAGTATGGGAATTGTTGATGGGCTAGGTGACCGTCTATTAAACCCGATGCCATTAGTGATACTTTATTCCAAGAGCGGGGAGAGGGGATCGGGTTTATTGCCGTTTATTGGGGTTTAGGGCGTCTAAGTCGGAGAAGTCTTGAAGCCATTACTGTTGATGAATGGTGGTACATTGTCTGATTGTAGTGTACCGATGCCTTCCCCGCCAATGACAGTAGCTTCTTCAGAGATCAATGGCTTTGAAATCCAAATAAGCACCGTTTCAGTGGGTTCTTGGTAATCACAAAAACATGTGCATGCTGCTCTCACTCTGCTCTGTGGCCTCGGGTCTTCCAGGGACCCCTTCCCTGAGCACGGTTTGGAACAGTTTGGAGGGGTCAGAATGTGCATGCTTTTACTGAAGTTCTTGAGAATTGTAACGTTTACTCTTACCAAAGGGTCCCCTGCAATTCACTTGTTTTAATTGTGCAACTGTGATTGCTTGTCGTCGTCTATGTGCTTGGATTGTTTATTTTATGGTGTTTTTTTATAATTGAAACTAAGACTTATTTCAGTGATGTTCTTTGACCCTCTCTGACCCTCTAAAGCAAAGAAATAACCTTTAAAGCTAAGAAACACTTAAAAAAAGTTGTTATTAAATTGGTCAATATAAAGGGAAGTAATTTCCAACTTAATACATTTCTTGATTGTATTACACTTTTTTACAGTAATCTCTATCTGATTCTAAAGTTTGTGGCATGCCTTTCTGTGAAGTTTGACAGAAATAAAAAAAATGGATCAATTGAGAATGCATATATCACCACAACCCACAAGCTCTGTATTTTTTTTTCTACAATCATGAGGCTTTATTAAGTTAGACTACACAAAGAACTATAGAGAAACACTGTGTGGGTCAACATGCTGAACTCTTTCGTACTCGATCAACACCAGTGATAAACAGAAGTAGCATTTATTATGTGAGTATCGGTCTCATATACTCCACTTGTGTTTATGCTAATAGCTTCCCCACACTGAATTTTTGTTTTGCTATATTCAGTGAAGGTCTATGAAGGATGTTGTGTGTTATATCATGCAGGGTGATACAGAGGTTCTCTTGGAAACCCAGTGAGTCACAGATTCGGGCAGGAGTTTTACTATGGCCTGTAATTGTCCATCAGGCTAGTAGTTAACAGTTAAAGCTTTATAAGCAAAAGGCCAATGCAGAGGCATGCAGACACTCGTTTTTAGGAGGGAGGTCTGTCATAGACGTGCCATTTTAAACCATTTATTTCCATTTTGGTTTGTAATGGCTCAGTGGTGTATGCCATAACAATTCTAACTGCACTCCTCGGGGCTAAGAATGGAATATGAGACGCATACGTAAAAGGACCTTATTCTTCTCAGGTTTTCTGGCAACAGTTGGTGACGTTACACAGTAGGTGACGTTACACAGAAGGTGGCGTCATGTTGCTCAATTATCAGCAACGCAATGTAAATATTCACTATTTTATGTTCTAGAGTCATTTACTCCAGACGGCTGTACATTCTTCAAATGTAAGGAATAGTGGCTTGACTGTGATTTATTTCTTAAATGCATACCGTATGTTTTCTGCCACAGGTGAGCGGCGGCAAAGGCAAAGTTACACCTTGAAATTGTATAAATAGTGAATGGCTTTTATTTGAAAGTTGATTTAAATTTAAATATATATATATATATAATCCTTCTATTTCAATAGTAAATGTCAGAATTTAGTTTTTCATATCAACAATATGGAAGAGTGGCCCATATTCCAGTGCTGTGGATCTCATCTTTCAAGCATTGCAAGGCCACTGTTGTATCTAGAACTCAAACTGCAGTTTTTCCGCCACCATCACTTCTCTGTGGTGATTCTTTGAGATGGAGACAAATGGAGGCTGTGTTATGAACAGCTGGACAGTCTGAAGACTTGATTGACAGCAATCAAAATTAGAAGCATGAGCAGGTGTTGTAATTGGCATGCCACTCTTTGTACCTTGTGAAACCTGATAACTCAGTTCATTGGTTTCATAAGACTGTAATTTGGTTCTGCCAAATTATTTGATAATTTCAACCTGCAGCAGAAAGAAAAAGAAGCTGGGGTTATTTTGGCCCTTTTTCATCTTTCTGCTTCTTGAAGATAAATGTCTACAATGAGAAACATCTGGCCTGATCAAATGGTTCCTCTGCAGGGGTGAATGTTTATAAATCATTTCAGCGGTCTGCTGAAGGTTCAATTTCAGTCTAAGTCATTTTTAAGCTATGATATAAAGTTTTCCAAGTTAACAATATAACAGAAATCAAGGGAAAAACAAGGAAGTAATATCTAAAGTAATTTGTGAAGATTTGATTTACTCTGTACTCTGACAAAATCTGTGTGCAGGCAATTCAAAACACGGCCTCCGGGAAAATTCGATTTTTCCTGAGTGATGGCCTTCAGCGGCCACCTCCGATTGATGATGTGTACTACCAACAATATTAGAGTGATATCCAATTTCACCCAAGACATGACACACGCCCTCAATCAGAGACCTTGTTAAACACTTGCACAAACGTTTGAAGAACTCATGGCTTTCCGCTTGACCTTGCTCTGTGGAGTCCTGTTTACAGAAACTCTTGTGCCGTTAAAGCAGATGACCATCCTTACAAGCTCTCAGGCCAGAGCCAACATTGTTCCAGGGGCCTTTAACAACGGCCTAGTATTAGGTACCTGTCAAGTCCTATCAAACTAGTAGAAACATATGGCCCTTGTCTAACCTTGATCAGTTACAAGTAGATCCACACAAGGTGTGCAGTTGCGTGCAGTGTTTAAACAGTGACATTCGTGCATTACCTGTGATGGTCTGAAAACAGTTTGACAAAATGGCCTGGTTTGAAACCAGCTGTTTTATCTCTGCAAAATAAAGATGAATTGCTTTCAAATAGTTAATCACTTAAAGGGATGTTTGTAACATGTGGAGTGACAGTTTAGGTAAAAGGATATCCTTTTGGGATGGGCTTTCATGATGATGACCGTTTGTAGTGCATCAATTTGGAGTAATTTAGAGAGCAGGACAAGGCTACACATGCCCGGTGAGTGGCACTCTTATTGTTTCCTGATTTCATTGCTGTAATAGCAAGATATGGGTATTGTTTTCTGCATCCCTTTCTTCAGCCCGCTCTTCCCTTGGTAATGGCTCCAACTGAATGATTTGAAACTCAAGGGTTTGAACTATGCTGTTCGAATTGTTCATGTTTCATTTTCTTTGTTGCTTTCCCACTCAAATTTTTGAATCACTGTCAGATGTTGGATGCCTGCATGTCAAAGAATGTAAAGTATATGCCTACCTATAGTTCTGCCTCTCAGTTTTGTGCATAAAAGGCCACTTGAACCCCTTTTATTTTTATTTTGTTCAAGCTTTGTGGTCAGAATCCCAGATGACAGTAATTAGGGTACTTAGCTGTTCGAAGTTTATCAGCCCTAGATAAGAGTTGCAAAGCCGAAATGTGCGTTGCCTGATAGCGCCATGTAGTTAGGATTTATTCAAGCAGAACTCGGGGAAGATAGCAGCTACAGAAGACAAAGACTTATGGTATTTCTTACTGGGCTTCTGAAGATGGAGACCTATGATGAAAAATGGACGTTAAATGTCAGTTGGAACATACTGCAGATATTTTCTACATCTTACACAATAGTACCTCTGGCCACCCACATCTGGCTTATTGAAATGCACAGTAGAAAAAACTGAATTCTCCATCTTCTCTCTCTGTTGTGATGTGAAGGAGTCCAAGCAAGGCTATATTTCTCTGGGTACAGCACCACACCACAGGTGATACATGAACTGCAAAATTAAACTTGCTCTCATCTGTGGTTTTAGGAAGAATGAAAGTGCTGGTGAGTCTATAGAAGACTGTAGCACCACAGAGACGTGGGGTGGGTAGAGTGGCGGTACCCCACAATAGATTTGACGCAACACCCAATGAGGATGATAAGTCACAGCCAGTGTGGTCAGTTCAGTGGCTGGCTCCATTATTGCGTTCTTGTCTCATGTGGACGCATCAACAATTTAAAGATGTGTGGTTAATTTGGAGCACCCTGAGTGGCCCAGGATTATAGTTTAACAGACTGGTCGCTCTCGTTTAAGGCCTTTTCCAAAGTAAACCACTCGAAGACTTAAATGTGGCTCAAATAGACCTCCTACCCCATTGGCTGAACATATCTCAGAAATTGTAAATGGGCCTGTTGTGTTTTAATTCCACTATGGTTTCAGTGAATTGATCTCCCCACAATTGAATCAGAATCAGTATATTGAGTAAAAGCAGAATATTTATTGTCTCCAAAGTTATTCAGTTTGAAAGTTGTTACATAGCTTTGAACTTTGTCCTTTGTTACATTATGTTGACACTCTGTGCCTTGTACATATTTTCTTGCTGACCTGCAGTATCTCTAGTAACTCACTTGGGGAAACCTCTTGAATGATTTTTGCAGAGTACAACAGTGCATCAGGTTGAACACTTGTTACTATCTAAACAGGATGAGTGCACAAGAGCATGTGCAATGGATATGCAAGAGAACATAAATTCTTCCAAATTGTCTGGAATCGGTAAAGCAACACAGATAACCCTCAATTTTCAACAGAAGGTAGCTAATATTTATACCTGATGAGAGAGCATGGGCAGGAAGTAGGGAATATCAGATATGTTTATTGTTGCCTTTTCCCCTGAACCTCAGAGGCATACCCGTCTTTATACCCGCATTGTGACGTTTTATTGCTTCCAGCTAGTAATGTTTACTTGCTTACACCCAGGGCCAGCTGAGAAAGACTAATTCACAGGCCGAGTTTTCTTGTGAAAGAGGTCAGGGTCTTCACAGCATTAGACCCTTCCAGCTGCTGTAATGGAGAGCCCAGGTTGAGCAAAGGTTCTTCATCTGAATAGTGGTTAGTGGGACACCGATGTTCTTTTTGCTTAAAATACACAGTTGCTATACATGTAAAGTCAAATTGACCTTGGATGGACACCAACACCAAAACATTTACTCAATTATAATGCGAAAGAAAAAAACTATTTAATAATTGCTTCATTTCATTGTTTCATTGGATTTGACTTCCTCTCTCTTTCCAGGCAAATTATAAATTGTTATACATATCGGAAGCCCTTGCTGTTACTCCTTATATTTGCACGTGGATTTGTTTTCTCCATGTCTTAGATTGATCTTATATGCGCATGTGAATAATGTCTGGAATTTCAGATTCAGATGAAAATGTTTCCATCAATACAGTTATATTTGGAATGCTCAGACCTCGACAGAAGTTCTTAATTTTAAATTTGCTCATACAATGCTCGGTTAAAAAGAAATACGTTGCTTCTCTTGACACAAGAATGATTGCATTGACTGTTATACAGAGCTGTGGAGGTCTGTAGTCAAGGTTGAACCATGGAACATGATCAGGCTCTGTCAAAATCTCGAGTTGCAGATTGTCTGGAATTGATTAGGTGCCCTCCTTCTTTTTTGGCAGTCAACCTGCAATTGGATCCATTTACTTGTTAAAGACCACAAAGGTTAGTGGTTACCCTAAAATAGGAAGTTGAACAATGATTTTTCTCCTTTTCACCTTATTTCACTTTTTTTTTGGCTCACTGTTTGTTGAGGTTTCCTGAAGTGTGTGCACAGACCGCGGACAGTCAGGGATTTCCATATTTATTATTGGAAATGTCATGACGATTTTAGTATATTTGCCTACTTTTGATGAATGCTTAAATTCTAAGTCATTAGTCCCCTACCCAGGAGCCCTTTGCACCAGGGCATGGATTGAAATGATTTTGATGCCTGTTTTTAATGAGGCCATTTTTACAGCTGTTGGCCATGATGGTTCACAGTTATTGAGCTTTATTTTGCCCACGGCATGGGACAAAAGTAGACCAAAAGTCTGCGTAATTGCATTATTTTGTGCAGTGAAGGCTTATGTAAAGTATACTGTAGGCAGTGAAAAAGTGATCCTGCGATTTAAGCCTTTGCTTATAATTACATACACACATCCTTATGTCTAGACGTCACCAGTGTGTGTTTCCAATCAAATTGTCTTATTCTTATTGATATATAAACCATGATAGTTTCTCCTGAGCAGGTTGGATGCAATTGGATTTTAAATGTGCTTTTCATCTCACACGTAAGCCATTAACATGAACACACAATCACTGTGAATTGTTTGGTAAAATTTCAAGACAAATTTAACGTTAATCCACATGGCTTTGAAACTAAAAATATCTCTATCATATGTTAGTGTTTAACAATTCAATTTATTTAAGCTCGTCGGCACTGCTACAACGGTTGCCGTTTTTAGATTGGACTCCTCCTCTCTCTCTTTAATCCACTTAAAGCCAACGCCTGACCCCTATCCCTGAGTGTGAGGTCTGAATTGAGACACAGCGGAGTACCCTAGCCTGGAGTCGAACGCTCAGGAGCCAGAGTGAGGGGTCGAAATGAAAGTGATCGCCTTCTACCCCCAAGGAACAGGGAACAGGCCACGGTTGTGTAAAACAAAACCAGTCGTGGAGGGCTGTCTAATAGGCTCTAGGGCTAAAAAGATGTCAATAGTGTAAGTTGTGTGCACACTGTTAGCCAAAAGACCCTGTGCTGTGGATCGCCAACAACATCCAACCTCTAACATTCCTGTGTCTTCCTTATCCTTTGCCTCCATTTGTTCTTTTTTGTCCCCAGCCTCCACCATTGAAGAAGGTATTGGATTAGATTAGATGGGCGGTAGGGTTAAGGGTTACGATATTTAGGTATTGTAAATTAGATTAGATGATTTTGGCCGATTTAGGTCAGCACTGTTAGGGGCACCTAAAGGGCTCAGAGGTTAGACAGAGTACAGTAAAAAGAGAGGTTTTTGATCTTCTCGATGACCTCACGTTGACTGATGTGTCTTAACTTTATTCCAGTCTCGAGGCCCCTGTTCAGCCAACCACATGGCGCACATCAGAACCACAACAAAAAGGTAAACTGTTCCATTAATCATTTGATTAATTGGTGAAGGTAGTTTTTTAGGTTTGGGAAGGGGATTGTGTCATGCATCGCTAGAATTTGAGTGTAAACCATCAGACATGTGTTAACCATCGCAAACAAAAGTTGCGTCACTTTGACAGCTGATGGTGGGTTCTTAGGTCCCCAACTAATCATCTATATTATACATTTCTTTGCCATGGATCATTTTCCACAGGTTTCGCTGAGCCTAAGCTTAATCAGCTGCCAGGCAAAGCTAAGGCATGTGTGTGTGTGTGTGTGTGTGTGTGTATGGGAAGGGTTGTGTTGGTATGCATGACAGGTTGATCAGCCTCTCTACGTGATTTTGTACTTCTCTAGGCTGTTAAGATTACATGATCAACCTCAAACTGCAGTTTTTCCGCCACCATCACTTCTCTGTGGTGAAAGTGCTGATGGATCATCCACTCTCACTCATCCAGACCACATTTTATCTATTATGCTGAGGTAATGCTTTATTTATTTGTTGTTTCATGTCTTAAACTACCCTTTCAGACACTGATGTCATACCCGTCCCTTTCACTCCTGTGGCGTCGCTCCAAAAGTAAAATGACTTGTGGTTACGATGGCAGATTCTTTTTTCTTCTCTTTTTTTTAATTGAAACAAGACATACATTATAAAGAAGACAGAAAGAGTAAAAATGTAAGAAGAAGAGTACAAAGCAGCTAGAGTCTAGAAGCGTGGCTAAACTCTCCTATCGCTATTAGCTGTTGCAGGCGACAACTGACCCAACACAGACCCATAATATAGCATGAGACATGGTTAAGGTTACTCACTGGTCTGATTTCACTGTGGGAGACTCACAAAATGGGATTAATGGACCAGGATGTGATAATTAGTGGAGTAATTTCTTTTTAAATAGACCTCATAGTACTGCTTCTATTTTCTAACACACACACACACATGCACACACACACCAACATATCAAGGGCTCGCGGCTATATGGAGCCACAAATTAGTACCTATTTCACCAAGCACATGTTAATAAAGTTTGTTCAAAGTAGGAGTGTGTGTCTGAGGGAGCGAGAGGAAGGGAGAAACGGAGAGAGAAAGAGGTATGTGTGTTTCTTTTACAAAATAAATCGAACGCTACTGTAAAATATGGGCATATTACTACAGTAGTGTTCAATTTATTTTGTAAAACAAACACACACATACCTCTTTCTCTCTCCGTTTCTCCCTACAGCAGATGTGGCTATAGGGTATTTATTGGATCCTTGTGTCGATGCATAAAAGGCAGGGGGTGCAAGCGGATGCATAGAACTATTAAAGAGCAAATGGCCCACTGTGGTCATTGCTTTCATTTGAAGGGACAGTGGCAGATGCTAGACTTGTACCCCACATCAGGCATCAGGGGACACTAAGTGAAAGATGCTGGGTACTTCCTGGGGGGCGGGGGGGGGGAAACCTCCAAAGCCTATGGAGGGAGGTTGATCAAAAAAAATTGGGCCAAGTTGCTTCCTAAACCTTTTTTGTCTTGCAAGTGGACACAATCTCTTTTTTCCTGTATGTATTTGTTTTTTCCAATATACATTGTTTAGTCCTACATTCTTGCTGTTCATTAGTGCTGCCACATTAATAACTAGTAATTTGGTCGCAAACGTGCATAAGATCCATCAAACTGTAAGTATAGCATGAAATTAGGTGTTGGTACACTTGTATATTTTATGTTTGACTGCGGTGCTACAATCCTTCTTGGAGCTTTGGACATTTATTCACCCTTTTTTAGATATATTCCGTATTTCCCACAATTATTTTCATCTCAAGTTGGATCAGATCCAGCTTCTTTGTGGGGTGAGCTGAATTGTTGCACAATTTCAGAAAAGAAAAGCGGTCTTATGAAGGCATATTAGTCTCAACTAACCCATAACAGAGCCTAGCTTCTGGATGGTACCTTAGCTTACCTGTGGATCAAGTTGGACCATAATCAGTGAATCAGATTATGGTCAAGTCAGAGCCATGACTGGGGTCCTCCTCTCTACAGAGCGCTTGCAGACAGGCAGAACATGACACCTTCAGAGGTCGAGGAGACGGATTGTCAACGTATCCGGAACGCCAGGCTAGGTGCCAAGGTAGACTCCCATCTATCAAGTCTGCTTCCTTTGAATCAATCAACTCAGAGCCTGATTGATTAATCGAAACTTTTGAAGCATCAACCAAGTAACGTTTCAGATGGGCCAGTGTGACCCTCTGTGTTTGGCTACTGTAGGCCTTAGATAAAAGTGTGTTGTTATTTGTGTCCTCATTTTGTGATTAAAAGGCACACTGCACGAACTTGGTAACTATAAAGCTTCACCATGGACCCCCCAGCCCCCCCCCCCCCCTCAATTGTGCAGCTCCACGATAAGACCTGCGTGTTTTGCCACATGCATCACAGCAGTCCTTCTCTGTAATCAGCAAAATCATACCCCATTCCTCTGGAATGACATATAATTAGTGTGCCTCGATGTAGATCTGACCTATGTGGCCACCTGTTGGTGTTTGTCGGACAATGTCTGTGAAATGTATATTTTTGCTTTATCTTCAGTATACATGTGTGTGTATTTCACCACCATAGGGTCTTAGAGGGGTACTGGAGATCCACACCCCTGTTGCCGTAGACCAGCAGGTATTCCCCAATGATCCTCTCATCTTCGCCATGGACATTGAGACGAACCTTCCACACAGCAACAGGAATTAAGTAAGCACAGCAAAATGTGGGCACACACACACACACACACAACAATCTCCCACAGCGACTCCGCAAGCTAAAAGACCTGCTCCCTCCCTCCCTCTCTCCCTCCCTCCCTCCCTCCCTAACCTTCCCATATCGCAGAATTTGACCTGAAGTCAGAACAAAGTCAAAGTCATCTTCTCTGATCAGGAGAACAAGGCTTAAGAATGTTGATGAACAGCTATCAACAAAAGCGCACTTTACACGAAATAAGCCAGTAAGAGCAAGTTTAACAGAGCTAACGCTTTCATCCCTCCATTGCTCTTCAAAGGCCTAATGACAAGGTAGAGGCCATAAAAGCGAGGCTGGGGCACCATGACTCAGCAGGGCCGTGTAAATAAGGTGGACCCTCACACTGACTTCTTCAGTGAACATTACTCAAACCCCACAGTTCTCGGCACTTAGCAGCCCCTGCAGATGTTTGGCTTGGGGTCCAGTCGTCCTCTTGTGTGTGTGTGTTTTGATGTTGACCTTGCGCATGTGAGTGGTATGTGGACCATCGACTGCCACAACTACCCAGAATCTCATAATCACACACATCCTGTGACCTAGCCCTCTCTCATTTGTTGCTTCACGCAACACTACACTCCTTAGAAGTTGGGTGAGAGAAGACCGCCTGTCAAGACGGACAGATGGATGTGCTGCTGCCGATCACGCACCACCCTCGACAGACACCCAAGGCTAAGGCTTAAACGATTGTGTTGCTAAATGTCCAACCTTTGACTGAGCGGGGTATCTTTTGAAGTGCTCACCCTCCCACCGATTGTTGGAATATCCCCAACCACAGAGTCCTGCCATAACCTTGTCCTGTAAAAAAAAGAAAAAAAAAGCATAGGCCCCCCTCATTAAGGGAGTTTTTTGTAATTAGACAAAAGAGGCTGCAAACAACTGCCAGAGAGCCATTATATCCCTGATGTCCTCAAGGCTACAAATCACTTACATGGAGTGTATTTACTGCGTACCATCTGGTGTGGCTGCTGAGAGTCCCTGTCAGCCCTCACAGCCACCCCATGCCCACCAAGAGAACACACACACAATATAAGTTAGAAGAAGGAAAACATCACCCCTTAAATGCTTGCACATGTTGCTTTTTTCTTCTTATTATTTTAATAATCCCCACAATCAGCAGCAAAGTGTTTCGATCAGTCTCACCAATCTAACAACGAATGAAAAGGTCCCAGTGACTTTCTGTGCCTCCTTCCAGGCATCAGAGGACTGCACCTCCTTCAAGTTATCAGAAGCCTGCACCTCCTTCAAGGCATCAGAGGACTGCACCTCCTTCAAGGCATCAGAGGACCGCACCTCCTTCAAGTTATCAGAAGTCTGCACCTCCTTCAAGGCATCAGAGGACTGCACCTCCTTCAAGGCATCAGAGGACTGCACCTCCTTCCAGGCATCAGAAGTCTGCACCTTTTAAGCACATTGTAAGGAGTCCCTAACCTCACAGTGCATCCTTTCTTGTTCTCCTCGCTCTTTGATTTGTATTTATTTATTTACTTATGTATTTTCATTTTACGTACAATGTGTATTACACTTCACATTGCTCTTGCTTCCTGTCATTACCAATTCACCCCCCCCCCCAAAAAAACAACAACAACAACAACAACAACAACAACAACAACAACAACAACCTTTGGCCTTACAAAACCTTTTTCCCCCATGGTTGTCTTATTTCTGGACAGTACAAATTGAGGCGGTTGAGGTTTCTGCCGTCGGGACCATGTTCATATCGGTAATACTTGATGAACTTTTAATGTGCCTACTGAGCCACTGACTGCACGGTGAACTGTCCATGCCTGTGTGTGTGTGTGTGTGTGTGTGTGTGTGTGTGTGTGTGTGTGTGTGTGTGCTGTTTAGTCTGTTTTGGGTTTTATGGTGTTTTAGTGACCGTACTTCGCCGTGGCTGGCGGTCCCTGCTGAGTGGGATGTGAAATGAAAGAGGTGCTGCACAGTCACCCGGTGGTCAGACACTTTTCCAGTCATCTTGTACATGAGAAAAAACATGGGGGACACGTCAAACACACACACACACACACACACACACACACACACACACACACACACACAAAAACACATTACACAGATTGACACAAACACAAATCTCTTGTTCTTACGCTGTCTATCTCTTTCCTTCTTGCACGCTCTCTCTCCCTCTGTCGCTCTCTCTTACTCCCTCTCTCTTTCAAGTTCAAAGGTTCAAAGGGCTTTACTGGAATGGAAAATGTACGTTTATATCGAAAATGTAAGCGTGTATTTACTGAAAAAGTAAGACTATAATATTAGATATTGAGTTAATGGTAGGGATAGGGGTAACTTAATCAAACTATTTCCCGGGATAGGCCATGGAATGACTCTCTCTCTTCCTATCTCTCTCTCCCTCTCCCTCTCCCTCTCCCTCTCCCTCTCCCTCTCCCTCTCCCTCTCCCTCTCCCTCTCCCTCTCCCTCTCCCTCTCCTTCTCCCTCTCCCTCTCCCTCTCTTCACCGCCCCTTATGTCACCGCTGCTTTACAACTGAAAATGCTCCGTTCTCTCCTTTTTCAATGTTTTCAATGTTGTTATGCCCTGCATAACAGAATCCTCTCAACTCATCAGAACTCACAGTCGTCTCTGCAAAGCATCAACCTCTATCATCTACAATAGCGATACTATAAGTGGCTATACGTGTTTATGTTATTTTCATTTCATTTCTTGATCACGTGTCACACAGACAGCCGTCCTCCATGGACAGACAGCCTCCTGTGTCCCCAGGAGAGCAGAGAACAGCAGCAGTACCAGCATTAGCAGCAGCAGTAATAGCAGGAGCTCGCCTTCTGCCTCTTTGCGGCAACCAGCGGCACGGAGCCAGACCATCCGAATGATGACGTCACCGTCACCGTGGACTGCAAAGGCCTCCTGGTGGAGCCGGTGGGAGGGAGGAGGTGAGTGTGTGTATGTGTGTGTGTGTTGGATGTGGGGGGAGGGGGGATTAGGAAAGGGGGAGGGGTGGAGGTGGGCGGTGGGGGTAATGTGATTGGTCTACCGGGCCCCGTTCTCCATGACACATCATGAAAATAAAAGTCAGCTATACCTAAATTATCACATTCACCTCGCCAGTGCACTCCACCATGTTGTTTTAGAGCGACGTCCAGACCAACACCATGGAGCATGTGGCTAACAGCCTCGCCCGGCCACAATGGCTGTCACTGCACTCTGAATAAATAAATAAACAAAAGGCAGGACAAAGGTCACTATTGGGTTTTGGCAAGGACACTTCCTATGGCCTTTTCTTTTTTTACATATTGTTAGAGGTTTTCCTTCCGCAATGGTTTTAGCATGCAGTTGCAAGGATTGAATGGAAACTTGCAAAGTGTGTGTGAGAGAGACTGAAAGTATGTGTTATAGGCCTATATTGTTTTAGCCTGGAATCCTTATGTCTGTCTGGGGGTGAAAAAACCCCGGATTGAATAGTTATTTTTGTGTACACTGAGTAAGATGTGTTTTCCCCTGTGTGTTTGCCATGACTATTTATACAACCTTGTCAATTGTGTTGTTTTTTCAGAGTAATTTCTTTCCCACATTTAATTATGTTGCATATTGTCCAATGTAAACACCGGAAATGTGTTTAAACATATAATTTGTTATAGGCAGCATATTGTTGGATTTTCTTTATTGATTTATTATTAATTCTGCTTCCTTTTTCTTTTCTGACAGGGACAATTTTAGTTATCAAAGGAATTTTTATTTCTGGAATAAATAACAGATTAAGTGCCACACCTAGTGGTTGAAGGGGGTAGAGCATTTTGCATTTATATTAGAATCAAGGTACCCGGCTCTGACGTCTAATAGTCTGGTACATCAGGGTTTTCTAATACTCATAAATTGTCCAGTATCTCTGTCACTTATATTTTTCACGTTTTTTCCTCAAGATTTGTATCATAACTCCCCCCTCCCTAAATGATCTGCACTTGATAGTGATGATGAGCCAAACCACATGGCTTCACTGAAAAAAAAACCTATCAGATAAGACTAAACTCACTTATTTCATTATAATTCACTAATTTAAAATAAATGCTTTAAAGGGATACTTGGAGGATTTGCCTCAGTACACGTGGTTATTAAAGGGGTCACATCGATCATTCTGTGGCCGCGATGGAGTTAAAATCCTCAAATTAAGTTCAGTAACATTTCAATAACACAGTCTACTAGCTATATATCATTCATGTCGTTGTAGTAGGCCTGCCTGGGATGCACAGACATGGGCGAGGCTGTATGAATGACTTCACCTCATTATGCAGAAATGTGCCTTAAACACCTTTAATTGTTCAATAGAGCTTAAGTGGAAAACGTGAGAACCGTCCCATTGTCAGGTCCATTCGTGCAACAACAACAACAAAAGATATACTGATATACGCCTACTAATATTTATTCTGACTTTAGGATTATTACCAAAATCGTATCGATTTTAAAAGCAAATCACGACCTCTGTTGTGGGAAATCGTGACGTGACATCTTTCAAATTGTAAAAAAAAGAAAAGAAAAGGTATCTCTGGCGCTCAGGCCAAGGGGAGTAGTAGAGAAGCGGGAGAGATGTGGAGATCTCCACGTGACGAGCGCACGGCGGTATATGAGAAAGGACCAAGCATCAGGACCAGTGGTAGTCTACCGCACAATCTCAGCAGCGCGCAAATGAAGGCAGTTTAAAGGGGTTTATTACCGGCGCCCGATCTCTGCTTTAAATCTCTCCTATCTGAATAAAGAAGTAACGTTCGTTTGTTTTGTTTTTTACTGTACTCTTTAACCGTGAAAGGGGTGCATACTTTCGCCAGCAGACGCAGGTAAATGGAATAAACTTTAAACGTTCGACGCGCACAAGTTTTGATACAAGAGGGATGTTGTATGTTCCTACTCAAGACTTGCACTCAGAGGGAACTTAAACACGGCTGAAGCGGAATGACACTTATTTATTGCAGGTAAACCACTCTATTGGTAGATGGAGTGCGGAGCATCTCGCCGTGATTAAGCGCGTTATTTCCACTATTTTAGTCCCACGTTCTAGAAAATCCTTACGCGCTTGTATCTTGTAGTTTGGTGTTGGAAACGCATCGGTTCCTGTTCACATCCTATATTTCTACAGCACATTAACACACAGAAGGGCTGTTTGTTTTTTGGTTGTTTTCCCATTGTTCTGCAAGGTGTTGGTCGTGTTACAGTGTTATCATACAGCCTAACAACCTCTTTTTGTGCCTTTCTTCCCGCAGCTCCCCAAAGAACCCGAGCGAGAGAGGGATCGGTGCTCTTCATAAAATGGTTCTAATCGGCGGTGTGATACTATGTCGCATCTCGTCTGATGTTTGACACACTGGGGACAACTCAGGAAGAAACTGGAGGACACTAAATCATTGCGTTCGTCTCAAGCTCCGCTGGCACTTTTCTTTTCGAGTCGGACCAACACACAGCCGTCCAGATGCAGTTTCGACTGTTCTCCTTTGCCCTTATCGTATTCAACTGTATGGAGTACAGCAGCTGTCAGGCGCCCTCGCATCGCTGGAGGAGAAACAAAAGAGGTACGGGAAAGCTTAACGTGCTCTGGGGTTATGGGGGTATTGATTATTGAAATGGCATGAGTCGGGATAACGGTTAATTTGATACTTTACGCGTCAATCAGAAATCATTTCACTCCCTCTACATTCTCTGCGTTCTCTTCCACCATGCGTTGAGACTGTAGACTGGCCAAACTTATTCTGAATGAACTGATTTTAGATATCGACATCTAATACAAAACACATTCTGTGAATTTACAAGATGGACAATAAACAAGCCTTTGACTTATTTTCGATATGAATCACCACTTGGCACTTTATGAATTGATTATCACAAAAGAACGCGTGTTCTTGAGTCTATTGCTACTTTTTAAACTCTTGTTGAACTTGTTATAGCCTACTATGGGTAGCTGTGTTCCGGACTGTATGCGTAAAATGTGGCTACACGGGGTGGTTGCCAGCAATATTTGAATACAAAATATTGATTAACTGTAGGCTATTATTAGTTGCGTCAGGTCATTTTGGATTTTAACAAGTGGAGGTCTATTTGAATTTAAGATTGTGTGGCCCGACGGTCGTGACATGAACGTTTCCCATTGTCTTTCATTCGGCGGGGAGCTGCTGAGATTGATTGGTCTGCTGGGAAAGAATTTAGAAAACTGTTGGTGCATATCCGTCTAAAGAGCGCCGTGGATTAAGGGTGCGTATTGTGTGCGTTTTCGAATGCAAAGATACGGAATCCCCTTCCTTTCCGTATGGCTTTGGCAACTACAACCTCTAAGCTGCTTTTAATTGATCTCATAACCCCCTAGAATTGCTGGTAGGATATCCCACATAGCCTAACCTCCGCGCACGAGGGTTCAGCCCTTTAGTCAATACTACGGTTCTGAATGAATGAGCGAGACAGTGGAGTTATAATCCTCACCAACCTCCCCTTTTTAAAACCGTGACATCATCAACGCTTTGTTGTGGCGATGGGAAGCAAAGTTAAACTAACGTGCAAACCGGACCGCTCGAGTGCGTTAACATTATAGTCCATGTGGTACAGGCTCAGAGTGCAGTCGACAAAAAAGAAAAAAAGAAAGCTTATCCAAATTCACATTCTGGGGACTCGTAAATTGTAAGGCAATCACAGATTTAATCACATGCGCCAGGGGGAACCTCCGCACTCCGCGAGCCCTCCATTGCCCATCTGCAAATAATCAGGCCATCACTGCGGGGTACTGGCACACACACGTTTTTGCACTCCTTGTTTCTGTCCCCTTGCTTTACTTCAGCTTTTGTAAGATCTCAGATAATCCATAATATAATTTTCTTAGCGTGCATCAAGAGGCTTGTTTTGAATACACTTTAGTTTTTGTTTGCTATAGTGTGTTTTTGTTTGTGTGTGTGCGTGTGTTGGGGGGGGGGGGGGGGGGGGGGGGGGGGGGGGGGGGGGGGGGGGTACAGGCAGAGATGAGATCAAGAGGTTAACTTACACATTTGACCCCGAGAAGAGGTTCAGGCTGCGTAACGCATTAGTGGATGTTTCACTTGTCAAACGAATCCCACAGAACAAGGTTTATGCCACAATAGGTATGCTGAAGGAATGCATGTGTATCTCACTATGTGTGTGTGTGTGTGTGTGTCTATGTGTGTGTGCGTGCGTGTGTGTGTGTGCGCGTGTGTGCACGTGTGTGTGTGTGCGTGTGTGTGTAACAGGAAGTGTAGGCGAGGAGGAGGAGACGACTATAGCTGTAAGAGTTAGAGGTCCAATGCATCTTGCTTCATGTACAGTGTGGTGGGCCTGCCAAAGTGGAGGTGTCTAGCTTCCTCCCATGGTTTGCGGTGATTATATTGGAAACAGCATATGTAAAACACCAATGCTCATGGGCTCTGAGATGCTTTCGTATTGTTTCTAGCCCTCAAGGTTCCTGTGACAGCTTTATATACAGTTCCTCTGGCACGTACAGGGAGCAATCTGCATCGTTCAGGGGTGTTAAGTTCCAGACCCTCTCTGGCGTGGATTTCGTGTTGGCCACCCCGGATCCCTATCGGCCTGTATTTGATGTAGAGCACAACATAAACGGAATATTTTTTGTGCCAACATTTTCTGCAACATAAATGTTCTGTTCTTGCGTGCTGTACACCAAAGCCCCAACCCACTGTGTGTCTGTGGGTGTGGTTTTAGTTTTGTTTCTATATTAAACAGATTACCTTTTTATATTAAATTTACACCTCCATGCACCCAGTCTACCCTCCCCTTTGACCAAAAATATTTAAATCAGAGCATGGTATGATGACTGGATGTTTCATCTTTATTTTCTGGCTAATGATGCCACCTGCTGACTATATGAGATCAGACTTGACTCAGTGCTGCCCACTCTAACACCAGATACACACAGCGGGGTGTTTTTAACAAGGAATATAGTCCAACACGTCCACGTTTTATTAGCTTTATCAATGAAAATACACAAATATGACATCAATGGGTTTCCTGAAAGGTTACAATATGTTTTTCTTTTTTCCTGATGAACATATGTATATTCACAATTATATTAATATTTTGTTTACGTTCAAACACTGTCTTATTCATTTTTAACTTCAGACACTTTGGCCTATAGCCACAGTATCTTAAAATTGACTTATTAGGGCTTGAACTTACATTGATGGTTCGGTAGCGGTATCGATGTATACTTATGTGTTAACTTAAAGATTATGAGTACTTGGCCAATTTCACTGTGATGGGATGTGTAGGTAGAATGTTAAACCAGGGGATAGTTATGTAATCCAAGGTTACAACCTTCCAGGATACGACAAATCAGAAACCCTTTATCATAAAACACAAAGGTAAACATGGAAGTGATCTGATCATGGTTCATTTGATAATGCTTGCTAATGAGTTACACAATGAATCCTATGGTTCTCAGGTGTTTAACTTATGTAACTTCATTGGCAGCGTTAAAAAAGAAGACGATTATATTGGACTCAATATTAACATCAACATCTCTCTCTTATTTTCCCTCCCCTTCTCTGGATTCCTTACTGTACCATGGAAATCATGCCTTTATGTGCTGATAGCTTACACCAGGCCCGAGGTCTGTGGGTACTAAGTGTTAATATTGGATCCTGGCACTCTACAGTGCAATATAATATGTTGATTAAGTGGCCTGAGAGGGAGAGGGAGAGAATGATCCAAGAGTCTGGTCTTAAAACCAGCCTTGCCACAGCCTTTGGAAAAAGTGAAATAAGACTGCAGATGGCACGTCTTTTAACAAGGCCTTTTCACATGATGCCACTCTAATCCTCCTGATGGGAGACTGCATCCTGCCGTGTGTGTGTGTGTGTGTGTGTGTGTGTGTGTGTGTGCGTGTCTGTGCATGTGTGTGTGAAGGTTAGTATTGACTGAGCTTTCTGCTTGCATTACTGTCAGTCGTCAGTGTGCTACCTATGCACTACGGCTTGTTCTGTGGGACAGCGTGAGGTGTGAAGGTGTTGTCATGACAACCAGGTCCATGGATTGATCGCTTTACGGAAATGCTGAAAAGCAATCTCCACACATGCACACACACACATACAACCAAGTGCGCGTGGTGTACTGAAAATCTACACAAATGTAAGTTGCTGCTGATGCTGAATATGTATCTATACACATGCATGTACACACATACATACACACACACCATCTCAAACCCAAACATACACGCACCACACACACACCACACACACACACACACACAGTCTCCAACACACACACACACACACACAGTCTCAAAAACACACACACACATTCTGCGTGGGTTGTGTGTGGCCAGGGGAAGCGGAGGGGCTTTTAGTGACGAGGAAAGCATATTTAAGCAGATCAGCAGGAAGGGTCTGGATGTGAGAAGCATCACCTGAGACGGATTACCGCGAGCCGGAGTCTTGACCTGAGCTGCAGTATCGAGAAACTCACCGCTCTGTCCTCCACAGCCGAGCTCAACACATGGCTGCATGTCCATGTAGCAGCCATGTTTTGCTGTCACTATGCCTACAATGACAAACACTGTGACAAACAAAACAGGTCTGGTACGTGGATGCTATGTAAGAGTGAGAGAAGGACAGAGACAGCGATGTGAGAAGCTGGATTTTCCTTCTAGAATAACAGGAATGTTCTATGTAGCCACCATATTTTAGGCGTATATTAGTCTTTAGTCAAAACCAGGAGCTTCCCTTGCGACTGTGTTGACAAACAGCATTAGCCCGATGCTGATACTCTCTTCAAGCCCCAGGAAAGACTAGCTCCTTGTTTGACCCACTAACCCATGCATGTCAGCCCCTCCTGTGGCAGTGCTCTAGCTCCCAGTCACAGCGGTATCAGATGAATCTGCTGAAAGGCCCCACAGTGCGCCTGTGCCATGCTATACTGGATAAAAACACCATCAGAGAGGGAAAAAACATCCAGCAGTATGAGCCATACACAACGCACAGAGAGACAGAGATGTTCCGGGTTCCCGTGTGACAACTAACGGATGATTTGTTTCAGTGATTTATCTCTTGTCCCCCAACTTTTCTTTTCTCAGAAATGATGTAGGCTAAGCTAATGACGGTGCTCTGTCAGTTCAGTGAGCAGAAGTGTGCACGCCTAATTATTTGATGTGGAAGCGCCTCGGCGGTTCTGTATTCTCCGTTGGGTTTGTGAACTGAGGGGAAGGTAAGGGATCTCTTTGGGTGTTGTTGCGTGTAGGAACAGACCACGGAGGATCCATTTCACACGGATGAGAGCACGCTCTGTCGCAACACTTGCTTACACATTTCTGTTCATCACGCACATCGGCACGGAAACAAGTCGTTCTCTGTGTGTGTGTGTGTGTGTGTGTGTGTGTGTGTGTATTCAGTACCTCTACATTTTTTTTTCAAGGGGGGGAGTGTAGTGGGGTAGAGGGTGGTGTGGGGGACGGGGTGTACATAACTATGTTTTCTCTTCCACCCTAAATCATTGTCATCATAGGATCCCATATGCTAGCATTTCTAAATGCCTAACAGATGTTAGCATTTCTTTTCCCCTCCTCTTCGTAGGGCTGCAAACTGTAAATGTGAAATGTCATTATAAAACAACCTGAAGGTATTAAACTAAATCTTACAATACACTCAGTTTTTCCCCACCGTGTTGCTCACAAACTCTGGGAGTGGCAGACAAAAGTTCCAGTGTTTCCGTTCCAAACAAGATGGAGAATTTGCGTAGCCCTCTCACCTATGCCATTACGGCAGTAGCAGCAGCACACGCCCCCTTCGAGAACGATTACACCCGTAATAACTTTAAAACGCTTATAAAGTCTCTTAATAGGGCCAGTCCATTTAGTACGATTCTCGATCTCTCATTTATAGGGTTGTTGAATGTGTTGGAAACATTTCTAAGTAGTAAGCAGCAAAACAAGAGAAGGCAGGAGAGCTGCCCAGCACAGTCTCCGAGTGAAACCTGCATGCAGGATTCTGACCTCCGTTCCCATTAACCTAATACACATCTCAGGAAGAATCCAGCACTGTTCAAGGAAATGAGCTTGGCACCATGGGCACAATTAGGCATAATAGGTCACATTTAATCCCTTGAATATCTAAGAAACTCTGATGGTGATCTGCGGAGCTGCTTGTTGCACTGTAATATAGCTATGATGGCCAGGATGGTCAAGCAGGTTGGGTCCGGTCTTTCCCTCTCTACCTACAGTATGTGTTTATATTCCCTTATCTAGAAACACAGTGTTTCACGTTTCTGTAATTGTAGAGTGATCCTGTAAAGCATTCTGTGAATTATTGTTTGCGGATGGAAAATACATTTTACTTACTAAGTTACTACCACAAATCCCCCGATTTGTTCACAGGACGTGCAGATTACAGATTTAGTCACATAAGATCGCAAAGAAAAGAAGCCTTTCCTGAGGCTATTGCTTGTGCGTCAGGGCGAAAACGGCCTCATATCTGCTGTTGTTTGCGCTGTTGAGAGTGCTGCTATGTGTTGCTGCAGACCAGTACCTGCTTTGCATCGATCCGCAAGACTTGGAAATTGGAAACCAGTAGGTCGCTTGAGAGAGTACACACAGTTGTATAGGAACACACACACACACACACACACACACACACACACACACACACACACACACACAAACACGCATAAAGAACATACACACACGCTGCGTCATGCTCATTGCTAAGGGCTATTTGTTTACCCAGGACTGGTCTAATGCTTTAACAACATAGAACACCCCCCCCCCTCCTCCCCCACTCCACTGCATCACCACCTCTGCCCCCCCCCCCCTGTCCTTAACACTCGACAGATGGACAAGCCCCTCCTCCTCCTCCTCCTCCTCCTCCTCCTCCCCTCCTGTGCTTTTATGGGACCTCTAATTATGCTGACACGCCACATCAAAAATAAAGACCAGCATGCAATGCACCCCTTTGGTATGGAGAGGAAGTGAGCTGGTCAACGGCAGTAAGCCATCCCTGTGGGACTAGCATATACTTTGGTGGCAGTACACTGGACAGAAAGGTGGAGGTGAGGGAACCACCCACTGCCTCTCTGAGGGAGGTCCCTTGGATGCTTGCGAGCTAGTCTCAGGAAGAGATACCACAGTTTATCTTGAAGGTGAGGCGTGAACTTTGGGTGTTAAATATATTGAAAATAAATTGAACCCGTTAGGAGGTTTTCCTGGGTACGGGCGTTGATGTCATTAATTGGCGAGTCTTGGTGACTAATGATGACTCATTACAAACGGTAGGCCTTTGGAATCTGGAATTGCCACAGTGAGTAAGTGGAACCCCTGTTTTGGATGCTTCCTCTTAGGGTGCAGAGTTGTGTGGGAGGCAGTGGCTGGGTCCTACTACTGTTGCCTCTCGCTACTCTGAAGCACTGTGGTGCAAGGAAGGCCTGCGGAGCGCAGAAGGAGGTGATGTGTTTTTAATCAGACGAATGTGCTGGTAGTCATTACCCCTGCACCGATTACCCAGCTTCTCTCTCTCTCTCTCTCTCTCGCTCTCTCTCTCTCTCTCTCTCTCTCTCTCTCTCTCTCTCTCTCTCTCTCTCTCTCTCTCTCTCTCTCTCTCTCTCCCTCTCTCAACTCCCAGTGTGGAAGAGGAGAGAGAGGGGAAAGAAAGAAAGATATGGAGACAAGGTGTAAAAAGTAAACGGAGAGAGGGCGTTTGCCTCCTCGATGTGTACAATGTACCCTGAGATGTACCAAGCCCCTCCCCCAAACCTACTGTTAAGATTTATGAGGTCATAACCAAAAGGAGCAGGGGGCGGAAAAACTATAGGGAAGGAAGTTGCACAAAGGGATGGAAGAATGAATGAATGAGACGAACACATCTGTCCGCGATCAGGAAAAACTAATAAAATGGAGGATTAATCATGTAATTATGAGAAGAAGCGAGGCAACCGTCGACCTCTCTTGGTCCGACTCACATCTTGCACTCAGAAGGGATTATAGGAAATCCATCTGAATGATATCAATGCTTTGATATAGGGCCGCATACAGTCTGGGATGTGTTAATGTAATCTTGAATTCATTTTATATTAATATTTTTATATCTTACTAGACTGTTGAGCAAGCTGAATGAAATGAACAACAAACATTGGGTTACTTTATTCTTAGGCTAACAATCGACATTTCCCAATGTCTTGTTTTCTGGGAATAAGTAATTTGATAGCAAAAACACAGTGACAATATCAATATTGAGATGTTGATTTCTGTCCACCACACCGTCATTAGGTCACGTACAGACACCACTGTCGTGGTGGTGAGGTCTGAGAGTTTTTTGTTGCATTACTTACGATACTGCCACTTCACACGCGGCAACGTGGTCGCACACGAAACCTATCTTTCTGCGATAGATTACAGTAATTACATTACTCTCTGACACATTCCATTTGAGTTTGGCTACACCTCTTCTCCAGGGATCGAGCAGAGATGCAAAGACAATGAGTGGAGCCCCGGCACTATTCACTGTAATCTGGATTGACCCAGTCACCCTGGCCCTGGTATTTGTTGTTGTTTGTGTCACTTAGATGACTCATGACTCTCATCGTGCATATGTATGGGTGTGTATGTGTGTGTGTGTGTGTGTGTGTGTGTGTGTGTGTGTGTGTGTGTGTGTGTGTAGGTGTTTGAATCCACATACGTGTTTCACTCTGGCTGCATGCCATGGGACACAGACACAAACCCCCGTACACACACAATATAATATAGACTCTGTCCTCGGCTGGCATCCGGCAAAGCGCCACTGTGGGGACTTTTTGTTGATATGATTCTTTGTTTGACTTCTTTTGCCATATCAGACGTAGAGGAGTCCTAGAGGATCCCTATTGTGCTGTGAATTTTTACACTACCTTCTCCCCGGTGTTACGGTTTCCTGTGCGGCTTGTTTTCTAGGCCCCAGAAGGTGAAACAACACCACGGTAAAGGAGGGAAAAGATAGAAAAAGCTGACAAAGAAGAAAACCATTAACATTTCACACATTCCTTCCCCTCTCTCCCCCCCCCCCCCCCCCCCCCCCCCCCCCCCCCTCCCCGTTATGCACTTGTATTACATCTTGGCTGGCGCGTCCTCAACGCCATATTATTTTATTTGAACTGAGGCCAGGTCTCGGGAGCACCAGCCTTTAGCTGTGTAAACATCTGTCACCGCCAGCAGTCCCAGCTAATAGGTATCTCCAGACAGAGGTCACCTCTAGTTTACATGTTTACCAGCTAATGGCCCTGGTGAGCTTACTGTGCCGGTGCAGCTAGAGCCTGTCAGGCCGCATAATGGACGATTTACAGCTGGATCGTTTAATACACACACACACATCCACACCCACACAAAGAAATACATATACGGGGAAAAACACATACATCATTTTGACAATATGTTCTTGCAGCTATCATATAAAATTGGAAAGATATGTTTTTTTGTTGAGGCATTGACAGTTTGCTGGAGATCTTTGGTTAACCGATGCGTTCCTTACGTTTTTTTCTTCTTGGCTAATAAAAGAGAAGCGAGGAGCCATCGCATTTGGACTTGTTACTACACAGTTCTTCTGTGTCAGGGCTTTGTTAAAACAGCCACACATTACGCTACAACCCCACGGGTTCCTTGTTTGTGGCAGTAAACACAACTGCTGCCAGGTGCATCGTCATGCATATCAGATGCATAGCGATGCAGGATTGCGCAGGACTTTGGTTTTTCCCCATTTTAATTAATACATATATACACACCACAGAAGGGTGGTGGTGGTGTGTTCTAAAAGCTACCTGTTGTTTCTCATCAACAGGTATGTACCAGCCTGTTCGTTGTGCTTATGAACTCAGTTTGGGGTAGACTCCACCACGTCACTGTAGATAGAACTGTCTCAACAGTCTCATAGCCGGCTTGTTCTTTGTGAATTGCTGCATTATCTTAAAACAGTAATACAATATACATGCCTTGAGTGTAGTTGCCATTTTAGTTTACATCCATTTTTATTTGAATGCTTGCGCCCAATCTTGAGCTGTTGTTGGTTAGCAATCGTTATCATGAGAAACAGTCCGCTATAACACATTTTCCCTCCACTGCCTGTCTTCTATTGTTTAGTTGTCCTTTTGGTTAGTTGGAAAATGAGCAGCTGTAACTACAAGATCACATATTCTTGAATGGGAGAAGAAAACTGCATTTGCATAACTGAAAAGAAGCTCATGATTATTACAGTACATTAGCTTTATGTCCAATTATCGGTTTAATTAAGGTATGTGTTCATTAGCAATATATTGTGCTTTTGGTTAAAAATGTGTCTATTAAATCACCCTTAGTATTATAAGAAAATACGTTGTTGAGACCCCAGGTACAAATGAGGGAATTCAATGTCAATGAATGTAGCCAATGACACACACACACGCACACACACACACACACCAGCTAGAACAATATAATATGTGTCCCCGATGCATGCCATGTCTCTGTGGTTTGGACAATCAGACACAAATGTGTTCACTCCTTTATGTTATCTGTTTTGCCAGATCACCAGAGATGCACTTTAATTCCAGTATTGAGAAGGGTTGGAAGAGATAAGTGTGGTGTAGCGTACTGGCTTTGATGTAAATGCTGTTCTTTCATGGCAGACAACATGTGTGAAAGTGAGAGCAAGTCAGAGCCATCTCTCCCCTGTGGAGGCCTCCACTTTTGACCCTGGTGGCCATCTCAGATCTCCTCGTGGGCCTCCAGGGGGTGTGAGCTTGTTAAATGCTTAATGAGCTACAGCAGCATGGCATGGAGCCTGTTCCCTTATTTATGGAGATGGAGGGGCTGCCACGAGTATGTATATGGCTTTAGCTTTTTTTGCTGTGTGTGCCGCTGGTTTTGGTGCAGTGGGGTCTCTTTAGGTTAACAGCCAAATTCCTTCCTTCATTATTCACAACGTTTTCTCGCGAAAGGTTTTTCTGAGTCAATAATCTTTTTCCAGAAGTGTGTGCATTTAAATCTAGGATGGGGTTTAGGCAGGGTGACGTAGGGCTGGGCGAAAGAGGGAATGCGCGCAGGCAGGGGGGCCTGGGAGAGACCCATGCTACCTGTGGGGAAAATGCAACCTCCTCCTCCTCCCTCTTCCTCTTCTTCTGCTTCCTCTTCTTCACCCTCCTCTTCCTCAACCACCACCTCTCCCCTCTTCTTGTTCTTTCTCCACCTCCTCTTCCTCAATCACCACCTCCCCCCTCTTCTTCTTCCTCTTCTTCTGCTTCCTCTTCTTCCCCCTCTTCCTCCTCAACCACCACCTCTCCTCTCTTCTTCTTATTTTTCCTCCTCATCCTCCTCTTCCTCAACCACCACCTCCCCCCTCTTCTTCTTCCTCCTCTTCCTCAACCACCACCCCCCCTTCTTCCTCCTCCTCCTCCTCCTCCTCTCCCTCCCCAGGAAGGAGGAACCTGTGGAGTCATAGTCCACAGCATGTATGACTGAGTGAATTACTGGACTTCCAGAGCGCTGAGCTACAGGTGTGAAAATGAGGTGTGATGTTTATGTTTGATAAATTACCAACAGGTGTGCTAATTTGAGCCACTCAAATGTTGTTCATCCACCTTCTTCTCTTGCACACACTCCCACTCACCCTCTCTCCTCTCTCTCTCGCTCTTCTGAAGGAAAACACATTTCTCTCACAGCATGAGATAATCATGAGAGTGGTGGAAGGTATCAAAATATTCTAAATTCCACCTTAAAGTAAAACGTATGTTTCTTCTTCTTTCAACCCTTTTTGTTGTTGTAAATCTTTATGATGTCGTTGGATATTCCATCGTTTTCAGCTTTGAGTTTACAGAAATAAATCTTCAACATATAAAAAATGTACAAGGTTACATTAACTATTTAAGCTATGACTCTGTTTGAAGATGTTTTCCCCATCTTAAATCGAAGACAAATTCAGTTGTCCGAGTGATTAACCGTAATGAATACAACAGTTTGACAGCCAAATAATATTTTGGATAAATAGTGGGAATGGATTTGATTATTAGACAATGTTAAACACTAAATACATGAATCAAGAATTGAACATAACAAATCATTTTGTAAATAATTGAGATGTTTAACCTCAAACATTTTCCTTTGAAATACATTTTAAAATATGAACTTGGGAGAGCGCTGCAAAAAGTGTGGCAAAAAAAAAACATGAACCACCTGCAGGTTTTCTAGCATTTGCATAGAAAGTGATAAAGTCCATCCTTAGGAGTCATATATTAACTCCAAAAGTTGAATCCATGTCTTGCTATCCTGAAGTCTTCACTTCTTGTGCAACATTGAACGGTATTGTGTACATTGTGTTCTGCCAATGTTGCTTTGTTGGTACTGGGATTTTGTTCAGAAAAATTCAGAAAAATTCCCAAATGAGTGATTCCTAAGTACACATCACACCACAAAGTTGATTCAGCAGCAAATGCAATTTCAGCAAAAACAAACGGTGCATGAAATCAATTTGGAGTGAAATCGGTTCAGAAGATCCTGAAGCTGTTGTTGTCAACCCCCGGCTGAACAATAAACATTTGAGAGGTCGAAAATCTGCAAAGAATTTGCAATGCTGCATATTCAGTCTGGTACAACAAGGTCAATTTCCAATTTCCTTCACCCAGGGATTCTTCTGTCCATGACCGTGAAGCCGCTCATCCTTGTTGTAGGAGGCAGTAAACTTTGGCGGCATGTTGGACAGACCAGAGCAGACATACTGTGTGATGAATAATTTCCTAGAGGAATGATGTGGTTTCTGTGACATCAGCCTGCCCACATATGGGATTTGACCCACTACATAGGACTACAGTTAGAATCCATCATGAAGATTTAATAAGAATGTGTGCAAACACGCAGTCCTCGTTTTGAGACTGACTTGGAATAAAGTGCAGCAGAAAGAGTCACAATTGGCCCTTCACCATGCTGGGGAAGTCAGACACGTGGATCAAAGGTGTAGAGAGCATCTTCAGACGCATTCTGCCGAGCACCTAAAACACACTCTTCCCTTCATAATGCTACAATAGTCTTGAAGCAAGGGCGACACTGACACCATCTTGAAAGTAAATAACCTATGTGCTGCCGTTGTCCAATTGGAATTGAATTAATAATAATAATAACTCTTTTTTTAGCACTTTTCATTGGTACAGAAAGACCCTTCACATACATTTAAGAAAATATATATACCAAATAAATAAATAATAGATGTAATCATGTAGTTTAGCGTGTTCTGTGTGCATGGTAGCTGACTTTTACGCTCTGTCTGTGTTCAGATCTCTGCACACTCTCTGTATAGGCTTGTGTGGTTGTGGATATATGGATAAATCACAATTGGCAGAGGTAATAGATCAGACAGCGAATGTGTTTGCTCAGACCATGGCTGCAAAATCAGTATCAGAAGCAGGAAGTTCCTAAATTATAAACATATGCTTACAGAAAGATCTAGTAAAGTAAGCTGGGGTAGAGTTGGGGTGGAGGCAACTCCCACGTATTTTTCAGCTAAATAAGAAGGCTAATTTGACTCAAACACGCCACCTTTTGCACTTGCATTTTTAAGCTAGGTGTGACTTCCTCACCCATACCAAGGCCCAAGCTCAAAGGAGAAGAATGGTTCAGATGTACGTTTTTCCATGTTCCAAGCTTTAATTCGCTGGAACAAAAAATGTTGACCACCTACTGGGAGAACTAGAGAACCCTGGACGGATGGATGTGTTTTTTAGTTGTATTTCCCCGCACAGAGTTTGTTTCTTGGCCTGTTCCAGCGGTGGTGCGTAAGCCTGGAGGGTTGAGTGGTTTGAGCTGGGATCCAGGGAGCTGGTGTCCCAAAGTTCGAACAGAGGCTAGGCTGCTGGTGGCTGCTGTTACACTGGGCTGCTGAGACTTTGACTCCACTTCTCTGATGCAATCTCCACTTTCTTTGTTGGAAGGGGGAGTATTAATATCAGTTTTATCAGACAGGATAATATAAGTGGGGGGAAGCAGTGCTTTTCTTCCACATAAAATCAGTTTCATGATTCTTCGGTGCCGGCCACACCGAATAACCATGTCCTGCTTTGACTGTGTAACTGCATCGCATGCGGTTTAATTTGTTAAGCAAGTTTGTGTCAAATGATTCCAATCTGTTATGTATTCAAGCTGAAAACTGTTTTATTTGTCAAATACTCCAGAGTACCAGCGTACTCGGGCTGACTGTAAGTGATTCTTAAAACAATGGACAGTGGTGCTACTCACCATACATGGCTGGTGTTATTAGATTTACATACCAGGGGCCCTCCGAGAAATGGTGTAGCTCTGCTAGAATAGAGACGATTGTGTTCTTGGAATCACCCTGCCTCTGTCCCATCAATTCTTTGCCACACCATGATACCACCGCAAGCCTTTTTGTATAAATGGCTTGTTGCTACTCCGATTGCTGTACCATCCTAGCAAATGAATCAAGACATGTGTGGTTGCTAAAATACAGAGCATCTTAGAAAAGGCATTTGTTGAGGGGGATTAATCAAGTGGAAGTCTAATCAACTTGTGCTTTTTTTTCTTGTGTAAACCAATCAGACACGAATGCAACAAATGTAATGTGAAAAACCAACCTGCTATTGGCATGGGCATAACAGAGCAAGGGACTTCTTAGTTAAACCCCCCAAAAAAAAAAACGATGTCCTTAGTGAATTGCTGCTTTCCCAAGGTCAGTTGAGAAAAAACACTTTAACCAAATTCATTACTGTGGAATCCCTTTGAGGTTGTTTTGTTTGTTTGACAATCAAGCGACAAAAGAGCAGCATTTTGCAGCAGGTCCAGTTTTCCATGATCAGGAGTTGCGTTGAGTACTTTGATTGGGTTTAATGGGAAACGGTAGGTGAGCATGTACCAGGAGTGCTGGTCGGCTGTGGGAGTAAGCGCCGCATATATTCAGGATTTGGCAGCAGTAAGCGAAGCTTGTCACACTTGCTTTAGAGCCATAAAAAACATACCTGAGACGGAGAGGCTTGCTGCTGGATCTCGTTGCAACCCTAATTGGTCTTGAGCCGCATTCAATCCTCAACCTCCCACCAATCGCCGCATTCCGCCTGCTGAATGAAACCGACTCACGCCAAAAACCCTTCCCCGCCATGACTCATGAGCATTTTGCATGAATGGAATGACCACAGCTTCACCTGAACCCACCAAAAAAGGACTCAATGTATCTTTTGGAAAGTGTAATTGTTATATTGTGCAATATTAATATCAAAGTCTGGGAGTAATGAAGTCATTGGTGGATTGCAAGTACTGCCAAAATGATTCCCAAAGATCTTGGATTTATGGATGGTGTAACCCTTAGACTGCAGCCGGCGCTTTTGTTCAAAATAATTAAAAAATCGTGTGCAATGATAACAAAAACCTGTGTGGCGATACAAACGGCTTGGTCATTTTAAATGATAGAGTGCTAAATTTAGCGCCCTGTGCTACAAAGCTTGCTATACGATTTTCTCATCATGGTTCTCAACAGACCAAACTGATTCAGAGAGAACACATACATATGTGCATTTACCTTAAGATGTGGCACAGAGAAAACAACACTTACAAAGTAGGTTTACGTAATTTGTCCCATCATGTTTCTGAGGTATGTGCATACCATAAGCACCCTCAAACACGCAAAGCAGATTATTCGTTGGTTTGAGAAAGATGATATCCTTGTGTCTTTGTAGGATTCTTCGTGTGGGTCCTGTGCAGGAGTCGTGTGCATATGTGTCAGACTTTCGTCTTCCCTCAAGAAATGTCACAGTCCATATCATTTAGGAAAAATAGCAGACCGAGTGCTTGTTTCTTTGGCTCAGTAAGGGTAGTCTATAACGTTGTGTCCTCTGCAGTGATTTTCAAGTGGACCCTGTTATTTGTAAACACAATACTTAAGCTGGGGATGGGCAGGGAGCATCAGAAGTTGGGAATTGTAGAGATGCTGAGTTTTTCTGTAATATATTCTGTGGATGAAACTGTAGGATAATCATTTGTAGTGAATGGCACTTTTAAATGACCCTTTCACACTCCCCAGAAAAAAAGGGACAAATATATAACTCTTTCTGTCTTTTTTTCCAAGAGATGCATAAACCAAAGGGGGATGTAAGGAGGAAAATGGTGGATGTGCCAAAAATATTTTGAAAGAAGGAACTTTAAAGAACATTACATTTACATTACATTACACAATTAACCTCCAGATCTGCCTTGTCTGTCATTAACCATGACTGTAAGTGGTTAGACACTCCCCCCTGACACACTGTGATTCCACTTTCCCTGAGATGAAGAGTTATACAAAAACAATAGATAGGCTAATCGAATGCATATCCTAATCACAGCAACAGTGACCTCCCTATTTCCATTCCCCTAATATATATTATAAAGGTAGATTTAATGCCATTGTAGACATACCGCAGATTGAAAATGCATAAGTCCTTACTAAACATACTCAGTGCTCACTCTGACAGTGATTCAAAACAAATGTATTTCCATTATTGACAAGGCTGCCGAAATATTCTGGAACGAAAGAGATTGATGTAAGGGGAAGCTGAACACAGTGCCTTAATGGGGCACCGACCGTAAGATGTGCTGCTTAAACAGAGCTACTCCAGACGTTGATGTGGATTCCTTCTGAAAAACTCCCTCTCCTGGCCCTCACATACCTGTGGTTGAACTTGAGAAAATACACGCAGATATAAAGATACACACTCCGATCCTCGCCATGTGAACCGCATCGTGAGCACATGATGTGAATCAGGAGAAGAACCTGATTTCAGTTTTCCCTCCTAAACAGCACTTCCTTTTATTTTCACATCGTGGTCAAGGAATAGTCATAGGATGTTGAATCAGCTGTTTAAAGAGAAGCCTTTGTAGATGTTGGCCTCTGTTGCAGTGTTGATTAGGATTAGGAACTGCAGTGATGACAGTGAGACCAATGATTGACAAAGTCAAACTAAGAGCGACAGGGATTTGTGGATGAGAGATGACTCATTGACTGATGTATGATTTGTTTTTCTACAATTGTTAAGATGCCCTCGGAAGCCCATGCATGTATTCTCTAACATTGACTGACAATATTAGAGCCAATGTTTGTCAGTGAATGAAAGGATCCAACCCAAATAATAAAACAAAATGGAAAGCTTTCAAAATCCCTTAGAAACAGAAACTTGACTGTGGAAGACTGTGGAAAAAAGTATAACATTGCAAAATTGTTCTTGGGAAGGTATTGATTTGTTTAAATCATTTTATAATTTAGTTTTTTCTTTTCCTACAAAAGCAGCTGGGAATCAATAGGTTTTTAAGGATCTACTGTGTCATTTATTCAAATCTCTGTTCCCTACAGAAGGTCAATGATCAGCATTTGGATTGGAGAGCATGGCAACAAGCATTGAAAACAGGAAAGGAAACTTTAATTGTTTTTTATGTCTCGCATTAATGCCACTGAAACAAAACCAGATACAATCTCCCATCAGAGAATAACGACATCCGATCCGTTGTGTTATTACAATAGGTTTATTAATGCTTGTCTGAATGTGAGCAAGATCAATGTTGGAATGAGCAATGTTCTGGGAGAAGGGAAGGCCCATCCCGCTAGCCGTGATCTATGAAGTGTGTGTTTGAGCCACATTCCCAAAGGCCGATTCCGATTACTGTTCTAGAGCACCCCATCCATCCCGGGCTCCTCCAACTGCCTTTGTGCAGTTTGGCAGGTACACCGTCCCTCCCTCTGTAGACAAGACTCCCAACATTCAACCGAAGATGTAGAAGTCGGCCACTGCCATCTCTGCACTGATGTCCCCCATAATTATGTGCCAACGCTCACACTGGGCCTACTTTGTGTTGTCTTTAAGTCTGAGCAAAGCTGTTGGGTGAAACGTTATATGTGCATCAGTAGCCAGTATGCAAGGCTATGCTTCGCTCGGTCTCCCACGGCCTGTCCGGCTAGCCCTGTGGTGTTTTATTAAGCATGGCGGTGGGTCTACTACGTTGTTGCCCTTGTCTATGCGTGTGTTATTTCAAACTTGGCTTGGATGGATAGTGACTCTCTTTCGCTCTTTCTCTCTCTCTCTCTCTCTCTCTCTCTCTCTCTCTCTCTCTCTCTCTCTCTCTCTCTCTCTCTCTCTCTCTCTCTCTCTCTCTGTGTCTCTGTATCTGTCTCCCTCTCTCTCTCTTTGTCTCTCTCCCGCTCTCTCTTTCTGTCTTTCTCTCTCCCTCTCTCACTCTCTCCCTCTCTCCCTCTCAACCTCATTTTAGAGGTATTACATTTGCCCAAGGACATTTTCCTGTGAATGGGACACTTAGCAGTTTACACTGAAAGTCACTTTTTGGGGAGTGGACTGGCTTCTATTTATTAACTGGCTGCCTTGTCTTCTGTTAGCAACTTGAGCCACGGCCAGAGCCACTGCGGTGAGCCAGGCTTTCGTCGGCTGTCTCAACACAATCGGTCGGGAGACTGCTTCTGACCAGAATTTGTACTGTATTTGCATTCAGGACCAATCAGTGTCCAGACATTGAGAGGGGAACCAGTGGTTCCACGAATGACTTAATTGTGGAATTGGACGTATTTACTATGGATTAGGCAACATGGCTACTGATGTAACCGTTATCAGTGTGTTTTGCTGTCTTTTACTCCGGGTAGATTTGAGTTCATGAAATGGTATAACCATTTATAGAAAGGTTGATCGGCAGGTCCCGGTCACAGCTCCAGAAGTACCCTGCTTATTACATTAACAGAAGCTATGTTGTACCCTCAAATACAAGGCTACGTCACAACTCCTCTTCAACAATGCTTTATTTGGATGTGCACCATGATACATGGCTATATATTTATATGTAACACCGCTGACCTTTGTAACTTTTTTTGTTTAATCTTCTCTTCCCCCGTGTGTATGTGTGTGTGTGTTCGTGCGTGTGTGTGTGTGTGTGTGTGGCTGTGTATGCACGCTTGTGTGTGTGTGTGTGTGTGTGTGTGTGTGTGTGTGCGTGTGTGTCTTGCAGCTAGTAATGGAGTCTACCCGGTGTGTAAAGGCTGCTCAGTGTGCTCCCGGGACAACGGCTGCGTGAGCTGCCAGCCCAAGCTCTTCCTGTTCCTGCGGAGGGAGCGCATGAGGCAGTACGGCGAGTGCCTCCACGACTGCCCGTCCGGGTACTATGGCATGCGCAGCCCCGAGATCAACATGTGCTCCAGTAGGTCGCCCCACCCCTCCACCCACTCCGTCCTCCACCCCCTTCTGTTGAAACCACCTGTATGCTTTTCTCTGACCCCCCCCCCCCCCCCCCCCCCCCCCTCCCGATGGACCTCAATCAGTGCCCCCCACGTGCTCCTTCTCTGGAAGAGATACACATGCCCCCGATTTGCGACGGCTGATCCATCCACACAGGTGGACCGGAGCAGTGGGGCTTTTTCCTAACATGAGTCTCATGAGGGTCTTTTAACACCAATTGTTCATCAGAGCAGCTATTTCGTCTGCTCCTCTTTGAACGTACAGCGCCAGAGCCAGGAACTGCACCAAGCAGTTTACTACGGTGTGATCGACTGTGTCTTTCATAAATCAACGGCAAGCACTGCATCGTTGCAGGATTTGGCTTTCTCCCATCACTGTAAAGAAGGCGTTTCACTTTTTATATCACCATTAGACACAGACACACACACACACACACATCCATGCATGCACGCGAGCACACACACACATAGACATACACATTCGTTCTAAACCAATTCCAAATAAAGCATAACTGTAATATTATAAAAAGACATGATCTGCTAGTTATGAAATAAGATTACTAACTGAATCAAAGTAGGCAGATGAAAAGACAGAAACAATCCACCATATGACCATGGCATGCTTTTGTCCATTGGCTTGATATGCCTTGTGGTTAATATTTTGTCACCGGGATGCTCCATACTTTCACTCACTCACAGGGTGAATAAATGTTTTAAAAAAGCAATAGGAAAACTCTCACTAACTCTGAAATCCAATTAATGAAATGTCTCCCTCTCCTTTAAAACGTATCATCCTCGATCACATAACCTTATTGTAACTCTGAGTCTGGCCCGAGACCCACTGCCTTTATGGGTTTTCTCTGCAGCCCTGAGGTGTTGGCTGAGTGTTTCATGTGAAAACTGAGAGGAACATGGACTCGCTTTGGTTCCGTGTGCCAAACGTCTGACAGACATGCTGAAAGAAACCCCCAAGAGGAGAATGTCAGGACCTTTAGGTCCAGTAGTGCAGGAATGCCCCAAACCACAGCAGAAAGCCCCCGTCTTCTGGTTAACCAATCACGCCTGACCCGCATGCAAACAGTCCACCGTCGGTAGTCCAGTATTGCAGATAGAGATTGCATGTTGAACACTTACGAAAAACAAAATACGCAAAGTACAGGCTTCTAATGAATTATCTTGGCCTCCAGCTCGTGCCCGTCTGGCAACACTTACTCTTTGTGTCTGGTCACACATACATGTCATTCACAATGCTCCCAGCAATCCAGACAGAGTCAGAGGGCCCTGATGTCATTTTACACTACTTTTAGAAATCATAGAAAATTGGAAGAGAAAGACATCTTGTTCTTTGTTATAGTATTTTGTATATGTTAGTCCACCATTCTGACTGCCTTCTTTCTTCAATTTTGATTTTAAAGAATCCTGATTTCATCTAAAATCTTGTATCAGATCTCAGAGAAATGCCTAATTCAATGTGCTAAACCATGACAGCTAAATGCCTTTTCAAATATTACCTCTGTTCTCTGCAATCCATTTCATGTTCAATTCATGTTCCTTGCAGGCCATTTCATGATTAATCAACGTTCTGCCATTCCTTATCCATCCATTGAGAATAGGCAGATATTATATTTGGCTGGATTTTGATGGTCAGTGAAGGGCCGATCATAGAAAACTTTAGCAGGCTGTAAAACGCAAGGTGCACTGAACTTCCTTTGTTGTTGAAGCCTAGAAAAAAAAATTTGCTATGCCTTTTTACTGTTACAAAGCAACCATATAACATCAACGCCTAAACCTACCATGACATTGGGCGCTTTATTTCTTGATTTGAATTGTTTTAACTTTAGCTCAGCAACTTTAGCTCAGCAAATCACAGGCAACCAGGAACCAAGCAAAAGGCTTGGTTCCCATAACAATAACAGAATAGCTGCCCCTAGCTGTTAAAAAGCATTAGGTGTGATTGGGGCCCAAGGAGGGGTTTTCAAATTTGTTACCATGACCTCAACAGATCCACCAGAAGGATGGCTGGCTGGCCGTTAACATCTAGTCTAGCCACCTTCATTTCCTAAAGAAGCCTGGAACAAGGCATTGAAGTGTCTCCTATAGTGGACTTTGAAATCCAGGATATGATATCAGCCAAGAGGCAGCTGCATATTATTACACCAAAAGTTGGTCTGTGTGATCTTATCTCGTCCAAGAATGTTTTATGGACTGCCGGAGTAAAGTAAAACAAGATCAAGAGCCAAGTACGATGCTTACACACCTTCCACCACTGTGCCTTCAGAATACCAGGAGAACTTGGTTTCCCCCTTTAGAGAAGCATCAAACGTGTAGGACAGAGTCTGTAACACCCTTTTTATACAGCTTGAATTTGTTCTGGTGTGGTGCATGTGAAGAAACACAGACCACCCACAGCTGTTAGAATTGTACAATTGGCTGTGTGAAAAGCATGCATTCATGCCCCAGTTCAGGAAACAAAACATAATGTATCGAAGGCCCATGGACAGCTACACTCGAATTGCTGAGATCTGGTGCAGAGCAGGATGTTAAGGACCCTCTTACAGATGAAGCAGTTAGCCTCCATGATATGCTCATTCTCTTGCATAATTTAGTTGCACTAGTCAGGGGCTAGTTTCAGCAGTTTATGAGTGGTTTGACAGAATTTGTAAGGCAGGATTTACAAGTAGACCTATCCATTGCATTGGTACCTATCAGCTCCCTAGATCAGGGCATCATTATTAATGCATTGTGGCTGTCAGCCACAATGCATTAAGTCTCTTTACACTATAAAATATTTTCAGTTTATGTACAGGGCAATCTTTCTGCATTGGATGCAGTAGTTGTACCACATAATTCTGTCACTACCCCCTAAGTCCATTATAAGCCAAAAGCTCTGTCTTTAATGTGAAAATAAGTTGATGACAGCAGAATGCTTTAATACTCTTCCTGGGAGGGTGAACTGAGAGTCTAGCTGTAAGAAAGTTTCTCACCCCCTGTTCTGTGAATGAAACACTACCGCCCTGGACATATAAATACATATTCACAGCATCTGAGCAACATGTCTCTAAGTATTCCACACCGGCTTTGTTTTACTCAGCTTTCTCCAGCTTGTTTGAGAGCACACAAAATTCCCACTGGTGTCTCTTGCCAACCAGCATGGAAAAGCCAGTCGATCATGACCCGAGGTTGCCAGTGCCCTACAACTATGGTTCAAATATCACAGCTCACCCAGTACCAGCTAATGTGCCACCACTCTTGTCAAGGTTGATTTCATATAATACCTATTGGTGATTTCTATTTTATAGTCTCTGTGTACATAAATACCATTGTTGTACTTCTGTTTTGTCACATCCAATTTAGGGTGGAAGTTTCCTCTTGATTGAATACACCTTTTCCAACATCCTTCATATTTAAAGTGCATCATGGGAATCTGTTGAGTTGGACATGGACACGAGCCACACATTAGGAGCTGCAGCCAAATGGCGTACCAGGGCTCTGTAGAGGAACTACACTGTAATACCATGGGCTTAGTTGGCAGTCCTGGCATTAATCTCGCTCTCAACCCTTCTCTCTCCCTCCCCATTCTCTCTTCCTAACTCCGGGCTTGTGGGTATTTCCATTGCACATTCTAACCAACAAAAAAAGACCAGTTGCTTTTGGCCTTTGAGTTGTACCCAGGGACATTTAATCATCACAGCTTTACTAACCACACTCATACATTTGCCAGACAATACAATAGACACACCAAACCAGCTCCCAGGCATCGCTACCAGACACTGAAAAAGATTATATATTTTTCCTTTAAAACAGTGGGTAATTGTACAGACCTCAGTGTGAGTGGATAGGCTGTCTGCGTTCAACCACTGTGTGTTGGACTGTGTACGTTTATGTGTTTGTATATGTGTGTTAATGTGAGGATATGTGTGTTGGACTTTGTGTGTTTGTGTGTTGGTGTGTGTGTTGGACTGTGTACGTTTATGTGTTTGTTTGTGTGTGTTTATGTGTGTATATGTGTATTGGACTGTGTGTGTGTGTTGGACTGTGTACATGTGTGTGAGTGTGTGTGTGTGAGTGTGTGTTGGACTGTTTATGTGTGTTTGTGTTTGTGTGTGTGTTGGTGTGTGTGTGTGTGTGTGTGTTGGACCGTGTACGTGTGTGAGTGTGCGTGGTGGACTGTGTACGTGTGTGTGTGTGTGTGTGTGTGTGTGTTTGTGTGTGTGCACGCTCCGCTTGGTCTGTGCATACAGGAGCAGGTTCCGGGCATCCAGTCGCTTGTGTTCCTTGGACTCAATAGGCTGTGAGGACCGTTGACACACCTGCCATCTTGGATCTTGCTCTGGAAGATGCTGATTGACGCGAACATCCCTGCCCCCCCCACCCCCCCCCCCCCCCCCCCACCCCACCCCTGCCTGGCCTGGGTCCACGTCAGCCAGCGTGGAGGAGGAGCGCCCACATGGAAAGAAAACACAGTGCAGGGAGCGACTGGAAGGAACATGGCAGCTTTCAACCTTTGCCATGAGAGCTTCTTGCCACCCCCCCCCCCTCCCCCCTTTCCTCCCCACGTCACAGCTGGGTGGCACTGAGCAGAAGACAAGGTTTCCATGTCAGCCATTGCCCTGGGGTCAGGAGAATAGGTCAGCGCTGTTCGACTCCGCTGCTTTATGTTTTGCATTGCAGCTTGGGAGATGAAGGATGGAAAAGTCGGGCTCCTTTTCCTCTCTCACCCTGCCAGGGCTTCTTTCTTCAGCACGGACACTCACTGCTGCTCCACATCAGCTCTGCTTAGTGTTCCAGAGAACATTGCGGCATTTGACAAGCTTGCCGCTCAGCGCTGATATCACAGCAGATCCTGTCTGCAGTAACTGCGATAATAATCTATTTTCAGAGAAATTATCTTGCATTCTTTCCTCATGCATGAATTTTTATGTAAATAGATTATACAGAGATGATTACATGGGGTCCTGCCAGGCTGCTGAGTAAGAAGTGTTTTGAGTTTGGCCTGAGGAAAAGTATTTTGGAGTGTCCCCACGATAAAATTGGTGGGTTAGGCTACTGCCAAGTGAGACAAAGGAGATGACGAGTGACACACTTGAGACAATCATCTCTGAGCTCCAAATGCACCAGCCATGAGAACCTCTGAGTCAAACGTTGAGGAAAACGATCAATATGTTCAATATCTCTGTTGGTGATATGAGCAAAGTGCAGCAGAGGCCTCTCACAGCAGTGGACCCAAGTTGTTTACTTTGTGAGGCCTGAGCGTTTCTCTCCAATATGAATTTCTCTCATCATCGTATTACTTGAGCACAGAACCGGACGGTCAGATAATGGCGGTAATGCGTTTAAGTCCCAGGAACACAGGGCTTTCGGTTGGATCTGATGACCTCATTATTGCTCATTAGTCTCCCAGAGGCACCTTATGCAGCCTTTAAAGGTGGTCCAGAGGTTAATCCCACCGCAAGATGTGAACTCGCTCCCCCTTTTCTTCTCCTGTCCTCTACCTCTGGAGGTTGCTTCATAATGCTGCAGAAGTGGACCCGTTCACATTGAGGGGCCTTTGGGTCGGCCGCCTGGGTGGCTAGCTGAGCTTTTGGAGGGGAACTTCCACCGTGTCCAGATCCAGCTCCATCTGTTATGTTGCCTCCCCCCCCCCCCCCCCATCCTGCCACCCCATCCAAGATAATCCATTGCTGGTGCTGTATCTCTACAAGGGTGATCAGTCCAGACCCTTGTCTTCTTCTTTGATGACTTTTGACCCAGCAGCCTTGCCTCCCTAAACCATCCTTGTTACTCCCCCCCCCCCCCCCCCCCCCCCCTCACTGGAACAAGACAACTCACAAGCACACACCCGTTGTGCAGTCCCACTCCTCTGTCATCTTTTGTTCATAGTATAAATCAAAAACTAGTATTCATAGTATTCATCACGACTGGATAGGTAATATTTATTGACAGGACCTGGAAATTGCACAACAAACCAATGCCTAAGAGTACTGCCAGATGTTCTCATTCTGCGGCTCTCTCCTCCCCATTTTTCTTTGAGTTCGGGGACTAAATGTTGCTGAGGTGGTGACAGGCGTGAGAAGTGTGAAGGGTAAAAGGCCGCCTGTGCATTCGAATTAGCGCTGTGATTTATTGGCCCGCTCCCTGTATCGGGCTTGACGTGTATCAAAAGCGATCCCGGATCCAGTGATCTGGTTTCCGAGAGGAACAAAGGAGAAAGCGAAGAGGCAGAGTGGCGGGACGTCCGGGCGACGGTGCAGATCCTGTCGTTGTGTGGGCTCCCCTCCCCCATCTTGTTGTGTTGGGTGCATTCCACGCCAAAATCCTCACAGCGCTGTGTTATTCTACAAGCAAATTCTTGTTTATCAGAAAACAAGATAAGCGCGGGGATATGTTGGAGCCCAGCCATGACGGTGTGTGTAAATATGAATGTACTTTGCCTCTGTCGTGCATGAACATGGTATACATTTTTTATTAATAGTATTATTATTGCTTTGCAGCGGAATTCAAAACCTGCCATGTTGTATGAGCTTTAATATTTCTTGGCAAACTCGATTTTTAATAACCATCATCCAACTGGCAGGCTCCCCAGGACAATAATAAGATAGACAGACTTAGAATCAGTCAGGCTTAAACTTTTTACATTGTGTGGATGGCCAAATCCTTATTTCTTTATATTGTTGTGCTTTACTTTGGCTTCTGTATATGGTTAACGCAGAATAGTGTGCTGCTACAGATGGAAATGACCAGCTCTAGGTGTGTGTTTGTGTGTTAATGAGCCTGTGGGTCCTGGCTTGTGTGTGTACATGCTTGTGTGTGTGTGTGTGTGTGTGTGTGTGTGTGTGTGTGTGTGTGTGTGTGTGTGTGTATGTGTGCATGTGTGTGCGCGCCAAAACGTTTGTTTAGACTGGTTGGAGCAAGCGTGAGACCAGAGTGGGCTGAGGCCATATTTTAGGGTTAAAAGTAAGGCGGGGACGGGACCCCATCGTTTATGTGGAATGTCAAAGAGGAGGAGGAGGTGGAGGCCCGACGGTTAGCTCTGGGATGGTGTAATTAAGGGGCGTGATGGTGATAACATTGCCTTCCCAGGGCTCTTCAAGGGTCACATAAAGCAGGCTCTGCACTGGGACCCAGGAAAGAGCCAGCAACCCCACAGTGGCCACAGAGACACCTCCAGGCCGTACGTTAGTGATGTTGTTATTGTTGTTGATGTTGTTGTTGGTGTTCACCTTGTGAGAAGAAGCAGACACCCTCCCAACACTATCAGCTATCCCCACACCAGACCTGAGCACTACCTGGCGTGGTGCTCAAAACCTCCTCACAGGCAAGGCAACGGTGGTAACCGATGGTTACACCTTATTGCTTTCCAATACTGGGAGCCGATTGGAGGGCCTTCTTCCGCGGCGCGTCATCATAAATTAGTCAGCTCCGGGTGCCTCCTTTTTAATCATGTGGGCCAGCACGCGGCCTCGGTGGTGGGGCTTCTTGTAATTTGGCCCCGGCTGACGTGCTATTTGCAGAGAGAGAGGCTTGGTGACACATCCGGCCGGCCTTCGTGTCCCTGCCGCGCTACGCCGCCTGTCGTGTGGTGGCAGGGTGTGTCGTGGGAGAGGAGGGGAGGGGAGAGGGGGAGGGGAGGGGAGCGGAGGACTGGAGGGAGAGGACAGGCTGAGGGAAGTAGAGGGGATGGGTGGGCTGGAGGGGAGGGGATGGGGGTGGCGGAAAGGGGAGAGGGGCTAAATGTCAGTGAGGGGGGGCATTCTGTTCTCCCACAATCAATCACCCTCTTAACTTGTATATGCGCACACACACACACACACACACACACACACACACACACACACACACACACACACACATATATATACACTCACACGCAAGTGGGCAAACCCACACACATGCAAACATATTTATTATGGGATGCCCTGCTCCAAGAAGCTGATAAGATGCTGTGGGAAGGATGCTGTGTAAATCCAGGCTTGTGGCTCCAGTCAAACCACCCATAAACTACTGTATATATGGTTCCTTCTAAACTCTCTACTAATGTTACAGAAATAGAATGCCATTCAAATTCCGTACCATTACTGCAGTAATTGTTTGTTGTAACACTTTGAGTAATCACAACCATCAAAGTCTCAAAACACACACAGGCATTTGAGCTGTAGCTGTATCCCCAGCAGACTCTAGTGGAGTTAAAGCTGGGGATATAACAAGCGGTTCAACAAACAAAAATACACATTTTCTGAAGACCTGAAGTAGCATACCTATAATGGGCATGCTTTCAACCTCAGCCGCTCAATCAACTAATTCCTTTCTGAAATATAATTGTCCGTGCTTTATTATTATTATATTATTATACTGACTTTTTAGTACAACTTTCAAGCAGCTTCTCCGGGACCTCTATTGAATTATGGCTGATTCCGTTCCCAATAGAGAGAGAGAGAGAGGGTGAGCGAGAGAGACTGAGAGAAAGAGGGGAGGGAGAGAGTGTGTGAGAAAGAGAGGAAGAGAGAGTGAGTGTACAGTATGTGTGTGAGAGAGAGAGTGTGTGAGTGAGAGAGTGTGAGAGAGAGCGTGTGAGTGAGAAAGAGAGAAAGAGACATGCAGAGAAAGAGAGTGTGTGAGAGAGAGCGATTGAGTGAGAGAGAGAAAATGACAGACAGACAGAGAAAGAGAGAGTGTGAGTGAGTTCGAGTGTGAATGAGCGCGAGAGAGAGAGAGAGTGTGTGAGAGAGAGAGAGAGAGAGACAGAGACGCAGAACAGTGTTTAAGGAGCACTAACAGACACCAGGTCGCCAAGGGGAGGAGGGGATTCTCCCAGTTGGAGAACATCATACTCTGAGAACCGGTGAACCCCCGGCGTTCCCGGAGCAGACTTTTCCTTGGATGTCAACGGCGGCGGCGTTTGAACGAGGTCAGCATGAGGTAGTGCTTCCCCGGCGTTCGCCTGGTGCACCTTCATGCTGTTCACTTCCGCTGGCCGCCGACACGTACAGGAAACACAGTGAGACGAAGGACCAAACACCTCCAGGCAACGTGTTTGCAGAAACACAACACAGCTTCAGAGAGGGATGATTCACAGGGAATCAACAGCTTTCTTCTCTTCTTTCTTCTCTTCTTTCCTTCTTTTTATTCCGTGTTCAGGGAGAGAGACGGACGGTATAATCCTTTCAAGAACCCCCTTTTCCCCCAAAACCCCTCTGCATCCACTCGATCAACTCCAGATGAGTGCTGTGTACTGATTCGCTCTCCCTCCTCTCTCCCCTTCTCTCTCCCTCCCCCCCCCCCCCCCAACTCTTTCCCCAGGGTGCAGGATCGAGAACTGCGAGTCCTGTTTCAGCAAAGACTTCTGCACCAAGTGCAAGTCAGGGTTCTACCTACACAAAGGGCACTGCTTTGACAAGTGCCCAGAGGGCTTCGCCCCGCTAGAGGAGACCATGGAGTGTGGAGGTAGGTGGAATAGTCTGAATGGAGAAGTGGAGACACCGCCAGCACAAAACATGTGTATGTATAGAGAGAGACAGAAAGAGACAGAGAGAGAGAGAGAGAGAGAGAGAGAGAGAGAGAGAGAGAGAGAGAGAGAGAGAGAGAGAGGGACAGAGATAGAGAGAAAGAGAGAAAGAGAGAGACAGACAGGGTGGGACAGAGAGAGAGAAAGACAGACATAAAGAGTGAGATAGAGAGACATAAAGAGTAATATATATATAGTAATATATATAAAATCTGCATCATGGAGCTCCTTGGCATACACACAGGGTTAAACCTGTGGAGAATGTGTAGAATGGCTTACTTGTTTGTGTCCCAATAACAGAATGGACCACACAACATGCTGTTTAAGTGCCCCTGTGGTAAAGTTCCTTGGCCCCTGTAGTAAAGTCTGACCCAGAGTTCACTCTAAACCTGTGCCCCCCCCCCCCCCCAACCCACACGACACAACGCTCACTTCGCTTGGGATTCACAGAACTGTGCTGTTTTTCCTGTCTATGTCTCTCTGTTGTCCTCTCTGTCTGTCACTCTATCTCACTCATTATGTCTGACCCTCTCTCTCATTCCCTCACCATCTCTCTCTCTGTTTCTCTCTCTCTCTCTCTCTCTCTCTCTCTCTCTCTCTCTCTCTCTCTCTCTCTCTCTCTCTCTCTCTCTCTCTCTCTTCTCTCTCTCTCTCTGTGTGTCTCTCTCAGAGGGTTGCGAGGTGGGCCAGTGGAGTGAGTGGGGATCCTGCAGAAGGGGAAACAAAACGTGTGGCTTTAAGTGGGGTCTGGAGACCCGGACGCGGCATATCGTGAAGAAGCCGCCCAAGGACACGATACTCTGTCCCACCATCGCTGAGTCCAGGAGGTGCAAAATGGCCGCCAGGCACTGCAGAAGAGGTACGCAATAAGAGTTTGGACAATCCCCTAGCCACACACACACACACACACACACACACAGACAAACCCACAGCCCCCCCCCCCCCCCCCCCCCCACACAGACACACACACTCAGAGACAAACCGCCAGCCACATCAAACAAAGACACGCACGCACACACAGAAACATACACACACACACACACACACACACACACACACACACATACTGTACATACACACACACAGAGACACCCCCATTCCCATTACACACACACACGTACACACAGAGATACAGACACAGACATATTATCCTTAATGCAGCCAAACGGTCGCTCTTTAAAGGTTATGGTGCTCTAGTGGCTAGTACTGAAGAAACCAGCCTACTTACCTCCAGGGAGTAATGAAGTCTCTTAGGGAACCACCTGTCTTGTGTAGTCACACATGCCCCTCCCCCACACAGACTCTCACCCACATACACACACAGAAAGAAAAACAGAAATGATGGAAACAACAAAAAGATAACACCCATGTGTCCCTGAAACATTTTCAACCATCTTTCTTTTTTAAGTGTAGGTTAGAGGTGTACTCTGGACGTTTTTTTTTATATGCATCAAATATCAGTATTTTTCCATGGCGGCCCTATTCAAGCCAGCTTTTTTTCTAGGGTATGTTTTTCTCTCTCCTCTCATCTCTTCTCCCTCCTCAGTGGAATTCTTCAAAGTAGGGACTGCAGGTTTCCTCAATGGCAGTCTCTGTTTCCTCTCGTCAATTTGAAAGTTATTTGCGGTGCACACAGCATGTATGTCAGCCATTAAATGAGAAGTCAAATCTGGAAATATTTTTTGTGTAAATACAGCTAAGGAAATATTTTTTTCATAAGGTAATCCGCTTTTTTTTCCAGCTCATCCAAACACGTCTCAATTCACACTCCAGTGCTCATAAACGTGAAATGTTTTTTCCCTTAATAATGCTTTTACGTCTCTCATAAACTGTGGATTAGGACTGACCTACTGTTTAAAAGATTTTTTCCAATTTAGGAAGCTGTTATTCTAGCTCTGAGACAAAAACAGAACGATTCTGCTTTGCTTAAGAGGAAAGAATATTATAGGCACATGTTGGTGTTGAATCTAAGTGTCACTTTAGTAGAGCGGTAAGAGTAAATAAACTTGAAATAAACCACGATGGCTTCTCATATTTCAGCCATAACAAGAGACGCAGTGCTTTCTGGGCTGGAAACTGTGATTCTACAGCACATTTATTTCCCTGAACCCTGTCCTGTTTTGGAGTAAAATTCTCCCCACCTAGGCCAGCGGACCCACTTAAAGCCCACCCCTTCCTGTGCCTTGGCCTGACCTTTTTATATACATTAAATTGCCTTTTTTCTGAACTCCAAATATAAATCCTGTATTGCTGCCGCCATCTGTTAATCTGTAGTGAGTTGTCATTGATGGGAATCCATACGTCTTTACGATTGCGATTGATTGATGCGTAGGGGAATCAAGATGTGGTCGGAAACCATGCATAGCTGTGTGATTTAAAGAATAACAACAACGGCGGCTTCCCTGTGTTCACCTTCACTTGTAGTTCTCCGTTTCTCTGCCGATATGACGATAGCGTTTCAGTGCTTCAGTCTTTTAACTGTTTGAACGGCTGAGTTATTTGTGGTCAGAGTATCAGGAGTCTCATTTGAACAGTTAAAACGTGTGTGTTAAAGTGTCAGACTGCATGTGTGGCCATCACCATTTAAGTCTCTTTAGACTTCTGTGTTGTTGCGGCCTATTTAATAAAGGTACATTTCAGACTGTGGCCCGCACTGTTAAGCCTTGGCGAGACCGGAATCCCTGAGCGGCAAAAGCCCGTGAAATGGTACACTCGACTGTTCAAATAAATACGCTATAAAAAATGTGAGCCGTTGAGGTTGAGCGGGATAGCGAGGCCGAGAGAGCTAAGTGAAGCACCCTATCATTCCAGCTCATTTACAATGAAAGTCAGAGCAACCGACATTGTAAAAATAATCTCTGCCAGTGTGCAATAACAAATAGAGACCCGAAGGAGAGGACAGGCAGAGGCCTTCTTGGTATTCAGGTGTCCGAGATCTGGACAGACACCATGTTGATCAGAACCAAGTGTCTTTGAAGAAGCAGCTCGTTATGCAGGAATTCCCTACGAACCAATCACGATACCTTGGAACCGAAAGGTTATGCAATAAAAAAGCGTCTCAAAGTCTCAAAACCGACCCTAAATTGTGCAGCTATGCGTGCATCTAAATAGAAAAAATCAATTTATAAATATGTAATATGTTTCAAATGTATGTAAGTATATATTTATATAAGCAAATATTTGTATTCAATACAATTTTAATTTGTTTGCAACACAGTGATACATATTGTAACTTGAGTTGTACAGCGTTTACTAGAAGAAAACTAAGGCCTGACCTTTCACATTTGTAGTGTATATTCCAGTCGGACACCAGACACCAGTGTTTAAGATAAACATTGGATTATGTAACTGCAGACCGTAAAGACGCTTTAGATTAAATACAGACAGGAAGTAGAGAGGGGAGTAGGGGCGGTGTGGAGGGGGCATGGGGCACTATGGACTATTAATGGCAAGTCAACCTACCCTAACCCCCATGTGCACTAAACACTGGCGTTTCTTTGTATTAAAATGACACCGGGTCATCCTGTATTGGGCTGCGTCTCTCAGCTTAACCCCCTCCTCCCTGATGCATACAGACAGCATCAGTGATCTATCTGCCCTGGTGTCTGTCTGCCAGGAGCTAATCCCCGGGCACAACATAAATGAGGAGAGGATGCTAAGCCCAGATCATGTCAAGAGGCGAAGCATTCTTCGCGATAAACATTGCGAGCAGCGCAAACCGTGTCTGATGCGTTCCGTGCTACACATCGTCCAGCAAGAGCGCTGTGTATATCGCCGATCCCACCGCTGGGACTCCTTCGTTACTCTTAATGCGTATCAAGTATCGGTATAAAGTACGTGGATCCAGGATATTGAGTGCCAATATCCTGAAAGACCATTTCTGATGTGTTCCGTGCAACACGCCGACCGGCGTAAATGCTGTTGATAATGTTCTTGAGCCCACTGCTGGGACTCATTGGCTCTTCTTAACCTGGGTATGAAGTACTGATATCCTGAAGATGTTGTTTCCACTCTGCCGAAAAACCCTCACCACCTCGGCCTCTCATGGAAGTTGTTTATAATGTCCTTGTTAGTGAAGGGGCCAGAGCTGGCCTGTCCTTTGTTCAGATTCAGTTTCAGTCTTCAGTACTGAAAGCAGTCTGCACGAAGCCTCCTTAATATTGATGTTATTAGGTCCTTACCTCAGAGGTTTGTTTCTGCAGCTCCTGTCAATCTATAGGATTTGGTTGATTTACAAACAGATAAGGCTAAGCTCATCTCCACTGTTCAATTATATATTCTATTGTAGGTCATCTCTCCTGTCTGTCTATTTTGTCTCTTTCCCATAGTCATACATTTTATTTCTCTCTCTCTCTCTCTCTCTCTCTCTCTCTCTCTCTCTCTCTCTCTCTCTCTCTCTCTCTCTCTCTCTCTCTCTCTCTCTCTCTCTCTCTCTCTCTCTCTAAATCTTTGTCTCTCTGTCTTTATATTTTATTCCCTCTCACACACTTGCACAACCAAAACCAAAACAAATAAAAAACAGCTGGTTCTACGATGTCAGTGATATTAGATGTTGTGTAATCGACTTCAAATGTTAAGGCTCTCAAAACACCTACTTACTGTAATCCCAGATTTGGGACATGTAGAGAGTAAGGTCCAATACAAACAAGCCATTGGAAATCTACCGCTAATTTTCTACCGGTTGTAAATCGGCTTTCAGATTCTTAACACAAGTGTCTGTTGTAGGGACCAGACATGACTTTTGTGTGACTCTTGGTTGTCTTTTTGTCTAAGAAATGAACAGATCTGGTAAACACTTCAGGTTGCCATGGTAACCATATGGAGAATGAAAGAGATACCAGACATGGGGAGTATAAGAAAAGTCCAGAGAGAAATGAGAGGGAGGGAGATAGAACAATAAATAAGAGAGAAACCATAGATATGAGAGAGAGAGAGAGAGAGAGAGAGACAGAGAGAGAGAGAGAGAGAGAGAGAGAGAGAGAGAGAGAGAGAGAGAGTATGGAGTCAAATCATTATCCTTGGTCATTGTATTCTGTACCTGTGCTGGGAGAGAGCCCAGAGCTGTTGCGGGACTATTGATTGCCCATTTGTGTAACCTGAGTAACCCTCTCTGATGTAGGGCTCATCTGAGGCCAGGGTCCTTCATCTCATCATTAATACGACACTTATCTGTGTCTGCGCTTGCCCAAAGCACTTGACTCTGACCACCATTAATACCCCATAATTACAGTGTCTGTATGTTTATGTCTGTACGAGTTGGAGGATTTTGCGTTCTCATGTTTGTTTGCCATCTAGCTTGACCATTGACAATATTTGGCAATATGGCGATATACAACAATGTCTCATTAGGTCTGCATATGTTTAGCAGAGACCACCTGTAGCCAGAATGAGCCCAGATTGAGCCTGGCTCTCTGGGGGATGGGGTTATGAGAGCCGGAGGAAGGGCTGACCATCAGGCGGCTGGCCAGGATGGCTATGAAGTAAGTATGGTTCTGTGGTGAACCCACTGCGCTGTGGACCCTTTTGCCCTTAGCGTCTGGCAGCCATCTGCTCCTGTGAAACAATGTGCAGAGGACATTGATTGCTATAAATCCTCTCTGGAGGAAGCTCAACCACCTCCTTGCTCGAGTGTTGGATGAGGGTCATAAAGGGGAGGTCGTTTTTTTTTTATAGAAGAGATTTTGAATATTTTTAGTGACACAAATGACACGAGTTTATTGCCACTGTTGCAAGAGCTTTATGTTGCTCTCTTGCAAGCATTTGAGTGTAACGTTGCACAAACGGCACAATCCCGTGGGCCTGTCTTGTGTTTGGACAACACACATCCATTCACATTTTCTGGATGATTTTTTGATATGGACATCAGGCCAGTGTTCTTTTCTTTTTTTCATCCAGACTCAGACACTTTCATCTGACTCTGCTAAACCCCATCCTCCCGCCGTGAAGAATTCTCCTTATGTTTCAACAGCGGCAATCATGGCTCAGCTCCTCCAAGCCAAACCACCAGAGAGAACTGCCCTCGTGCTGTACTCGTGCCACCGCTCTAAACTCTAAACTCTCTAAACTAGCACTCCGCAACAGACCATCGCATCGCTTCTATTTTATGGTTTTCTTTTCAAATTTTTTGTATTTTATGTATTTCACCCTTCCGATTAATGCTTCCCAAGCGCTCTTTGAGGGTTGTCTAGAGCTTTTTTTTGTTAAGGCCCCTGCAGCTGATTTGATTTGTGGATGACAAGCCCCTTCCCCGCCTTCTCCTGATTTCTGCTGGAATGGAATGGGGGCCGGAGATTACCCATGATCCTTGGCATCCGAGGTAATATCGTGGACAATCCGGATCAGGTCCCGCCAGCGGGAGTGGTGTGAGAAGCGTTTTCCCAGGACAGGGAGAGAGCCACTAATTGGCTGCCTCGCTGTCGGAGTGATTATGCGTGGCTCACGCTGCAGCGTGTTGTGACGGGGGCCGAACAGGCCCTAATCTTCATTTAATAGGGCCCGGCTCTGTAGGGGCCGACACAGTAGCTGCTCTGAGGGCCTCAAGAGCACTATGACCTCCTCGGAGCTCTGTTCTGTCCTGGGCCCCCTCTCCTAGTCCTCCATGTTCCCCCATAATGAAGTGGGGACATGTCTCAATGTGTGATTGTATCTTTCAAAAAAATAATGTATATCCCAGTATGGTTGCAGATGCAACCTATTTTATTTGTTGCCACATGACCTAAACTCATGCAAAAACGATAAAATGGATCTTTGGAAGTTTCACACTGCACTGTGGTGTAATGATGAAGTATGAACATGTGAGGGGAACATGGGTGAATAGGAAAGACACATCAACCTGTCATTGACTTAGCCAGGCCCTCGGTATCCACAGGCCAATAACAGTTATGGTCACACCACTGCGGTCACAGTCGCAAATGAACAGATGCCTTTTTTCAGCTATCACAATCCTCTATATGGCGTGCTGAGGAGTACTCTTCTACTTTCTCCTTTCTCTTTTCCTGACCCAATGGATATTGATCAACTGAGGTTAAGGCTCTGAATACATCGATGAACACCAGTACTTTCGTAAGAGGATTCCAACCAAACTGTTGGTGGTCATATTTCTGAGTAACGGCTGTGCTTTAGCTGTGGAGTCTACTTCTCCACAGTACACTTCTTACTGAGGGAAACTAAATTAAGTTATAATTAAAAGTAGAACGATGGAAAGAACAAAGAAAAAGAAAAATAGAGGGAAAGAAAGAAAGAAAGAATAAATGAAAGAAAGAACAAAATATAATAAATACAGAAAGTGAAAGAAGTCCAGAGGAGGAAGCAGAAGGAGAGAGAAGGGTTTGTGATTATCTCCACAATAAGAGCCCTTGGCTCCCTGACCAAAATAAATGGAGCTTCTGTCATTTTGTTAGCAACTGTCTTTTGGAGAGCATTATTTGAAACACCCCATTATCCGGGCTGGCGTTTATATGGAGAATCCATCGTCATACCACAGGCATGAGCCATAAGCCCGGCAGAGGACTTTTCAAAGCCCGTGGGTGTGGAGGGGGTGGGTGCTGGTGCTGGTGGTGGTGCTGGTGGTGGTGCTGGTGGTGGGTGGAGGAGAGGGGTCAGCAGTGCTCACTGGAGCTTCAAGTTCTACGTTATTATCATCTGGTCTCCTCCAAGCAGGAAAGATGAAGAGGGGAGAGGGGTGTGTGTAAGTGGTTCCCTCGATCATAGGCCCACTTTGATTTGCAGTTTTATCAAACTGCTCTCTTGGCAGACGTGCGTAGCCACGCTATATTTGAATGAACGCTCTATTTGTCAGTGATTTGATCCCCCCGGAAAGAAGTATGGGAACAATTGTGTTGTCTCAATACTGATATATTATTGAATACAGGCCTGGTTTATAAATCTGTGTTTGAGACGGAGCGCTGAAAACATTTTAGATTCTTAACATTGTGACACTGTACAGTAGGATCTGAACGCGGAGTTGCACTGCGTTGCACTGCACTGGCTGGTGTTAATTTCCGGCCGGTGAAACAAAGCATATGGACAGACACATCAACACCCCCATTAAAAGCAGACCTACACTAACAAACAAAGTGGTAGCAAGCTGGAGAGGGCGGATAGGGAGGAGGAGGAGGAGGAGGAGGAGGAGGAGGAGGAGGAGGAGGAGAGGGCAAGAGGCTGTTTACCATCCTCCCACACACACACACACACACACACACACACACACACACACACACACACACACACACACACACACACACACACACACACACACACACTGAAGTACTGCACATGGCATAGCACAGTGGGGACCATAAAAATGAGTTCCATGGAATCTTTCCCTGCCAGTGTTTTCATTCTACCACATATTGGGTTTTCACAGCGGTTCTCCTTTAACAGGGTGCAGGTCCAGTAGTGATGAGCTGTTTCAAGGCCCTCCCCCCCCCCCACCCCCTTCTCTGTTTCGTGATCTTCTCACTCAGTGTTTAGATAACCTCAGACCAGTCTGAGAGGCTACGGTCAAATCCCACCATGGCCCTCCTCCACTCCACTGTGAGTGTGTGAGTGTGTGTGCATGTGTGTGTGTGTCCACATGTGTGTGAGTGTGAGTGTGTGTGTGTCCCTCTGTCTCAAACATTCTTAAGGTCTGCCAGACCTCCAGCCCAGGAGTGCTGCCAGCACTCCTGCAGTGGGCTTCACATGCTTTCATCTGCACACACGTGCACACACACACACACACACACACACACACACACACACACACACACACACACACACACACAAACACACACATACACACACATACATGCACACACACGCACATGTGCACAGATGCATTGGTAGAGAGTGTGAGAAACATGAAACACACACTGACAAACAATAAAGCAGACCTCACAGGCGGTTGCCACATTATCTACTCTGCTCCCAGTTTTCCACTTCCCTTCCTTTTGCTTTTCCTGCTCTGAGCTCAAATGACTTCGCTTAGTGGTCCTCGTCTGTCCAATGTCATATTGTGTAAGCTCCGTTCCTGTACACACACGCACACACACACACACACAGGTAGTTGTCGCAATGTTATTCGCGTGGCGCACATTGTTTTGAAGGGAGTGTGGCATGACCCATATCCGCCCCCTTTTTTAAGAATGCGGGCTTGAGGAGAAAACGATGCAAAGACAGGAGGAGGAGGAGGAGGAAGAGGAGGATGGGTGAAGGCTGAAAACATCTGGTGCACAGTTGCACTGGCTCAACCACCAGAAGCCTCTCTACCCTCATCTCGCCTCTTCTCCCCTCCTTTTGTCTACCCATTGACCCCCCCCCCTTGTCCTCTCCAATCCTCTTCACTCCATTTCTAACCTATCTTCTCTTCACCCTTCTCTCCACTCATCTCCTATGACCCCCTCTTCTCTCTTCTCCCCTCCTTGCCTCTCCTGTACACTTAGACACAACAATTCTATCTCTGATTGTATTTGTGTGTGTGTGTGTGTGTGTGTGTGTGTGTGTGTGTGTGTGTGTGTGTGTGTGTGTGTGTGTGTGTGTGTGTGCGTGTGGAAGGCGAGAGACAGAGACCTGACAGAGACAAATACAGGGAACGTGGACTTCCAACAAACCATTTGTATTGGCTTAAGTAGAGGTTAGAGCTGACTTCTTGAGTTTGTACTGTACTCAACATTCAGTAGTGCTGGTGACGTCACCGCTTAGCAATCTCACCCTGAAGGAAACAGACATCTGCGCGTGGCCCTCGGAATTTAAAAGCCAAAGTTGTTTTTAAAGTATTTTCTTCTATTCTACGTACAAATAAAGAAACCTTGACCTTAAATGTCTTTGAAGACTGTGAACACTTTAAGTCAATTAGTGCCTTAGTGACAAAATCGTAATTTCAAACCAATACTCGATTCCGGCGTAAAGCCTCACTTCATAGACACGAGCGATGATCCGCACGTCCCTCGAGACCACTCCGTGGGCTCCGAGTGAGAATGAGTATCCCTCTAATTTGATCCATCTTTCCTTACCTTGGCCCTTCTTGGACAGATGTTGCTGCCCACTCATATACACAAACCTCTCCCCGCTGAGGTGAGACCCCACAAATTACACTGTAATCAAACACAGCTAAAAACAACAAGAAGATCTATGCCATATGCCGAGCGAGGCCTTCTGTTTGTGTTTTGGTAAGTGAGAGCTGGGATTATTGACAGGATTGGATGAGCCCTGCCGGCTGGCCAGGGAAGGCCAGGCATGGCTCCGACAGCAGTTCCCACCAGAGACACGAGCAGACACGCGGAGCCACGGCTGTGGCTCCACGCGTCTGCTCAGCTGTTCGTTTCCCCCCCCGGCCTTCTGACAAGTGTCGGAGGCATCGCAGGCCTCAGGGACAGGATCAGCCGCTTCCTGGTTAAGGTCGGACTCTCTCTCGCTGCTGTGGAACGAGAGCCCGATATGAACACATCAAACACCTAACCCTCCTCCCCCGATACCCCACCCCTCCCAACCTGCTTTTTCCTTTACCTAACTCTGTGATGTGGCGGACTATTTTTGTCAAAACATATTTGGAGCCTGACCAGTTAAACCTTTCAAGGTTTGTATTGTCGGTGGAGACGGGGCGGGGAGGGGGGGAGGGGGGGGAGGGGGAGCGGTGTAGCAGCGCCTTTACTTTGTGGGAATTAGCGAACTGATCAAAGAAAACAAAAGCACTCCCCCGGTACCCAGGGTGGGTTGATTCCCTCATCACCATCCCTGGTCGTGGGGATTGCAGCATGATCCACGGCGTCGTCTAAGCCAGGGCGACTTAGCCTGGCTCCCTGCTTGTTAAGAGTCTGATGCCATTTTGGGACCGCGCTGCGCGGAGTCCAGACATGGCGGGGATTTCCTCCTGGTGTTTCCCTCGCCGGGGAGCAGAAAGATGAACGGACTTATTTGGAGAAATGAGATATAAAGAGCAAAATATACTCTACAATTTCCTCTTGCATCCTGTTTGGCCAAGGGTGCTTTTTTACTGCTTTTCTTTTACTTTGGAGCAGGCTGACTTTAGCTGTCATTCCTGGAGAACCTGGTTTGGAAACATTAGTCAGCAAACATTAGCTGACTTTTATTTTTATTTTATTTTTTTATAGATTTGTTTATATATATATATATCTGCAATATACTCACATAGCGTAATGTGTCTTTGTGGTCATGTGACTGTGTGACAATGGCTGTAAAAGTATACTGTTAATCCTCCATTAGGAAGATTGATGGAGTACTTTGTGCTGAGAAACACAGGATTCCAAGTCTTATTTAAAGACAGAAAAGGTAGACTGTGTAAAATTTTACCTATTTAACCATACTGCCAAGTAACCTTTATTAGCTTGTATAGTTTCAATTGGAAAGCAATGATACCAGCATGGCTATAACCAAGGATCCAGTATAAACAAGAACAGAAGGAGCTGAGTTTATCAGAGTCGGTTAAGAAGAGCTCTTGTCTGTTAAATATAAATCATTTCACTAGCTCAATGAAAGACCCACATCGTAAACACCAGGCACTTCTTTGTTTATATCAGGGCATAATGAAATCCATTAGATGGATCAAAGTGTGCCTGTTTTTTTTAATTATATTTCATGTAAACAACTTAATGGCCAAATGAATCCCAAACACAAACACCTCAGTCCTAACTCGATTCTCACGAGATCTCTCAATCTGCCAAAAATCTGCCCTAACTTTTCCAGGCACATTACTAAATTTGTATTATTTCATTGTTTCCTGCTTGCGAGGGCTTTCATGTGATCCGTGCTCCTGTTTTACTCCACCCCCTCCTCCTTGGGACTAGCATGTGGAGGCACTCTTCAGATACCCTGGCCTATGTCGCTGCGTGCACGTACACACACAACAAATGCAACCCCTCGCGCCGCCCACCAGAAAGCAGCATTGTTGCGTCAACAAAAAACCCTCTCTAGGAACTTAACCCTAACCCCCCCCCCCCCCAGACTCTACGATAAGCTTCATACTTTCTTTTTTTCTTTGCTTATCCTGAAATGCAAGAAAACATTAAGCCATTCATTAAAGTCAACTAAGGCTAATTATCCCCCATTCGCCCAGAGAGCCCAGAGGGGACGAGAAAGAAAGCTCCATGTATTCAGGCCCAGATGTGTTGGTGAGTCGGGACAGTGAGATAGCTGACCACAGCAGAGGGTCTCTCTCTCTCTCTCTCTCTCTCTCTCTTCGTCTCTCTCTCTCTCTCTCTCTCTCTCTCCCCCATCTCTTTCTCTCCCCCATCTCTCTCCGGGTCCTGTGGTTTTCCAGCGCACCATCAGACCCCGCAGCGGCTTCAGCAGCAGCTAGTCAACGTGCCTGATGCAACCTCCATGACACCATCGTTTTAAATGAAGCCAACATGCCGGAGATAGGACTCCGTTATTATTCCACCGCCTCCCCCACCTCCCCCCCTCCTCCCCTCTCCTCCGTTTAACTTGTGTTGGTAGAAAGGACTTGGCTCCGCTCGCCTTTTTGTTGTTTTGATTTCTAAATCGGTTCCTTCTGGTCCCCCCCACCACCCCGACCCTGACATCGAGGACCTTAATCCCGCAGTAGTGTGGCTGTATTGCAGTGTTGCATGGGGGGGCTGGAGGATTTGAGACTATATTTTTTGTTGGAGGGCATATGGAGCAACACGTCCATCTTCCCTGGTCAGGGAACACATCATCCAATCGATCAGAATACGATGCAATGGGGGGGGAAAAAGGGCAATACGCACTTAACTTCCTTAGCTGGATTCGCGCTACTTTGGAAACATTCACATGGGCTGATGGTGAACCATGAAGACTTATGGAATGCAGCTGAACAGCGCTGTGACGGTACTGCGCTGGGCTCATCCTTCATCCAGGGTGGACAGGTTGCCTAGGAGGTGTGACTGACTGGGAAAGGAAAAACTACGCAGTTGTCTCCGATGACCATCGGCCGAATGAATCAGAGGGTCGGTCATGCGTGTTTTGCCCATGGTGATTTGTCTGCTCGCCTTTAATCTACTTGGTCCGGTGGAGGGTGGAGGGTGGGGGGGGGGGGGGCGGGGGGCGGGGGGTAATGCTTGGACTTTGTCGGCGAAGCGGCCCTTCAGAAGAGGTGAAGCGCTGAGCTAACTTGTTTTGTAATCTCCATGCAGGATCCTCCCGACAGGCCGCAGATGAGAAAATAATGAGCGAGCTAATCCTAAACATTATCTTTTATAAGTTGGGATCCATGTGTTTCCAATCACCGCTGGCTAAGTAGCCTTGTGATAGTAAGCAGAGCATGGGGAAAAGGAGAGGGAAAGGAAAGAAAAACGAAAGTGAGTGAACGAGAGAGAGCATCATCCAGAGTAACCTTGTTATGGCCTGGTGATGCTGTGCAGAGAGCCTCTTGTCAGCTCGTTGGCAAGGTGCACTTCATTCAAACGGCTCTTGTTTTTAGTTTTTTCTTCGTCACAGCAGAGACACATATTATTTCAGTTTATCTTGTATCTTTTCTCTCTCTCTGTCTCTCTCTCCAATTCTACTTATATTTGCTCTAACGTTCCTCAACCACTTCTTGAAATTATAAGTATTAGCTGTAGTATTAGCTAACGCTAATATGACGGCGGCAAACAGCAACATCAAACACTATCTGGGGTTTGACCAACGCATGGGACGTGAGGAGGTTGCAGTGACAGTGAAGGCAACGCGTACGTCTGAACCGTAAGTAGGTAAATTAAGGTGAGGCCATGGGGGACGCTACACTGTAAAACAAAACAAACTGAATTAAACGGCAGTGCAAAGCACTGTCGGAGGACTCATATCCCTCTTGAGCGAAGGAGTTAGTCAGCGTTTAAGTTAAGCAGAGCATTGGCCGGGCCCTTTGACCCGTTCTCCTTCCACAGCATTATAAATGTAAGTGTGAGCAGGCCCTTAATGGCTGCTAATCCAATTTCTGCCACTGAAATCAAATCTCTCCGGCGCCAGTAGTTCTCTCCTTCCCTTTGCAAATGATGGCCTCCGCTTCTTCTTGGGCCTGTTAACGGAAAAAACCTGAATAATATCTAGCTTCACCTTATTTAAGTCAGTCTAAATCTTCCAAATTGTTTTGCCTGGGGCCGTTCCCCCGCTCCCTCCCTTCTATAAAATGTATTAATTGACAGGCTGAGGTCGCAGGCGTCTCGCGGAGCGATGTAGTAACTGGAGAGTGCAGGGAGAGGTTTCTCCCGAGCGCAGGAGCCCCATTTACCGTACGTCTTAATGCCTCCTCGAGGTCATCCATCGATTTCTCCCAGACCGCAAGCAATGGAGATAAGATTAGGCCCGTCGATTCCAGCCCTGCCGCCGCAGCTGTTAGCGGATGAAGTCACTTGTCCGTGCCGGTGGGGCGGGGGTGTTTCGCTCCTCTTCAGCCAGGTCACGGCCCAACTGATTATAGGTTTACATGTGTAGACACACACAGAAGGAAAAGAGGCAGTGGGCCAGTCCAAACACAAAGCTTGACCACCCTCTCTCTCTCTCTCTCTCTCTCTCTCTCTCTCTCTCTCTCTCTCTCTCTCTCTCTCTCTCTCTCTCTCTCTCTCTCTCTCTCTAGCTCCTTAAGGATGTTTTTCTCAAGATGAATAAAGTTTCTATTGGAGACATAGGGAAGGAAAACATGTTTTTTTTTACGTGACAGAATACATTTGTTAGAGTTGAATTTCATTTCTCAAGTGCTGGCTTTGGCCTTTTCCCCTCTCTGAGCGAGGATTGGATACATTGGAGTGCATCAATAAGGCAAGTGGTCATATTGCCATCCGCAAGAAGATATTGTCCTGGAGCGATTTTCTAATAATACGATATGTCTCACTGTGCATACCTCGCTGTCGCGATAACAATCTCCCGTTGCGTGCTACAGTCAAAGTATTTCCAACGTATCAGCATCCACTGCTTAAATATAGTCAGCATTGTGTTACTGGCCATTGGCATACATATTCACATGCACACAGACGTCCCATACAATAATGAACACGCACACAGACACACACATATACAAAGATGCATTCTTTCCCTCACACAAATACACGCACATATACAGATGCACTCACACACAAAACAATTATACAACTGCAGGCCCTGGTTCTGATTCAGAAATACAAAACATTTTAATTTGCGTAAAGTATTTCTGTTTGTTTGTTTATGTGACTTCCAGTGCAAACTCAGACACAGAACTCAAATCAATGACTGTTGAAGTTATATCAGGTGCAGCCAAGACGGAACACCAAGTATAAAATAGGGTTACATATTTGTAACCCTGCAAAGTATCCTACTTTAATTCAATTTTTACTGTGCCAATAATGACATTCATAAAAGACCAAACTGATTCGAACTGTACCGTGGCTTCCAAAACAGAATTGTATTTACATGCTCTTAGATTTATGAATTTGTTCCTGGTTTTGAAACCTATTGAGATGACTTAATCATTTCTTTCCAGGCAAATGAAACCGTTTCCTCCGTGCAACCCCGGTAATCAGCTTAAGTGATTACATTGGTCGTAAATATGAGACGATGAAAGCCTTGGCTCGTTCCAAGCCCATTGTGCCCTAAAAGAAAGGCTGAAAAGCAGCTCTTGACAAGGCTTGTTAGCCCATCTCGATAGCGTGCTATTGATGCTAGCGGTGGGCATTTCACTGTGTTGGTATTGGTTGCCCTCTAGCTGTCAGCGCTTAGAATTTATGCATTATCAAATAGAGTTTGATAGAATTAGCCTGGGATTCTATTGACTTACCACACGCTTATGGTTCTCAAACTTCAGCGGTGGCCGTCAACACATATTATCTATTTTATGATGATGATGATGATGATGATGATGATGATGAATCATATACGGATGACAGGAGTCAAGACAATAAAATCAAACATGTTAGCGCTAAGAAGTAGGCTTTTTAAGAAAAATAAATCGGTGACTGATAAGGTGCAATTTCTCATTGTTGTTTTATACACCATGGTACAAAAAAGAATACCCAGAATCCATTGCCCTTCTAGTATAGAATCAAATAAAGAATGGGAAGCAGCAAGCACTTTTAAAACACTAGTCTAATGAAACCCAGTCATCCTTAGCTCTATGATATTTGTAATGGTTTAGTTGACAGTGCCTAACATGCATATGCAACAGCTTGTACTTAGCAGAAGTAAGCCTATAACTATAGGGCATTGTCTGTAAACTCAAAACAGTTTCATCTGAAATCTGAATTTGAGGATAGGATTTTCTTTCCAATACTTAGAGGAATGTAAGGATACAGCAGCTACAGTGTGAGTGTGTGTCAGGTCCCTGTGTCTTGTAAGTGGTTTGAATTATAGCGTCATACTGCCATGTTCAGAACTAGCCTTGAAAGCTATGTTTTAACCTTATCTTCCTTGCATGTATTTGAAGTACATGCCATTTTTCTCTGTCAAAGTTTCCCGATACGTTCCATGAGGGCCCGCGAGGGCAGTCCTTAATGGAGTGAGATTATTAACATCCATTCATGGGCTTAATTGCAGTCAAATGTAATGCATCTTGAATTGATTGCTCTGAGGCCAATGTTTATGGAGTGCAGACAGATGCTGAATGAAAATGGCCTTTTGAGATTGCAAATACTCATAAGATCCATAGGAAGCACAACGTTGAACTTCATCATTGACACACGATCATGTGCTTCCTCCTGCAAGATAACTGTGCACACATTCGGTTAATGTGTTTTTGACAAAAGTGCTAAGTAAATCTTTGTTTTGAGCTGCAGTATTTCTTTAAGTTACCATGACTCGCCTGAGATATGCGTGCATGAAATGCAACTGCCTTTTAATGGCCATGTGACTTTAAATGGAAGTTGAAGTAATTGGAGGAAATGGCTGGGGCATGGTTTGATGTGCGTATGCATCGGTCATACTCATTGAGAAATGCCTTTAATAGAGCAATATCTTGTTTTCTCATGCATGTCCACAGTTTTCAAAAGTATTTTACAGTTCAGTACAGCAAATGGGCCATTCGTTATTTTTTTATCCACTTCAGGTCTGCCAGTACATATGAGAACCCAATTAAAGATAATGCCACATATTACACTGTTACCTTTCTGTTCTTGGGAGCAAGTGTAATAGTAATAGTGGTCTGCTTGAGACCTAGAGTTGAGACCTGGTTTTATGCTGTGATTTTCCCGCTCAGCGGACCGTGGCTCATTGCTTTGGCTGTATATTGGGATCCAGATAGCATCTCATCATCCAGCCCTTACCCTGCTTTTTCCCCTCCATTAGAACGACTTTCCCTTTAAATTCCCTTACACTCACTGCTTTTCACACCCATTCGTCTGATACACACACTCTCAAACACACACCAATGCACACACACACACACACACACACACACACACACGCATGCACACACACACTCACTCACTCACCCGCCCACTCACTCACTCACTCACTCACTCACTCACTCACTCACTCACACTACACACATGCACACAAACACAGACACACACATAAATGCAGAAACACAGACATACTCACAGACACATGCACACACACAGAAAAACACAAACGGGCTCACACACAGACACACATAGACACACACACACACACCGTTATCTTATTTGTGGCGTTTGGCAGCCAGATTGTTGCCCTGTGGTTCAGTAGTCAACATTTTCTCCGTCATTGAAAGCCCAGAGCTGCGCAGCCTTCACCACACAAGGTTCCATGAGCACACGTTTGTTTCCCAGCATGCTTTGCCCGCCCCACATAAACCTGGGATTTATTAACCATCGGGAGGCAGACCTTTTAAACCCGAGTTATTAATGTTTATTTTGTTCCTGCTTTATTCACCCAGTACTATATACAAAAACAGTAAGATGATGTTAAAAAGAAAAGACAGCCAGCCCTGTGTGTCAAAGTCAACACCACCAAGCATATTAGATATAAGATTAAGAAGTAAAAATGGCCCTGTGAGAACCTTTCAGTTAGGATGAATATGGATACTTGATAGAAGCGGGCCTGGCTTGGAGGGAGCCCATTGGCTGCTCTGAGCTGAGTCCGATGACACCTCACAAAGCCCTCTGTAGAGATTCTCAACGAAACAGTAAGTGGCCATGGTTAGGGGAGATCACCCAACAATCATCAGGCTCCCTTGACAAACCCTTCAGGATTATTTTGGGTGTTTTTACACAAATTGGAGGGAAGTTGTGCACCCTTTTGTGATATGTCACAAATGACAGAGAAATAGACACATTTTAATGTAACTGTTGTTGCTGTTGTCTACCTCTAGGGGGATCAGGGAAACACCGGACCAAAGAACCAAAGAAGAAGAACACCAAGCAGAAGCTCCGGTTCCGGGCTCAGAACCAGCACAGCGACCACCTGGCCTCGGTGCGCTCCAGCCACCGGGACTGAACGCCACGCAACACACAACCCAACACCACGCTGCTAGCCACCGCCGCCACCGCTGCTCCACACACACAAACATGTCCCAAAGGATCAGACTCTGCCCACTCCGAACTCCTCAACCCTACCCGCCCACTTACACACACACACACACACACACACACACACACACACACACACACACCCAACTGCGCCCACACAACCCCGGCCTGCTCGGTTGTAGGGGTACGATCAAACACACACACACACACACACACACACACACACATACACACACATTGAGACCCACACACACACACACACACACAATCATTTAGTAAACGAATGCTTAACGATGGTGTCCACCTTCCCTCCTCACTGCCCCCCTCCTACCCCTCCCATCCCATCACTGCATTGCTGACCAATCAAAGCAGTCAAATCAAATCCGTCCCCCAACTCCTCCTCTCATGCACCCACATCGCGTCGCAGACCTTTGACTCGTGACCTTTTACAGTGACACCCATCACACTCGTCTCCCCACCACACATGACATCATTATCTCATCTCCACGGAAACGGAAGACCAAAAAGAATACCCAGAGAGGGGCGCCGGAGGGACACCAAAAAGACGGAGGAGAGGTGCAATCGAAGGTGTTCTCGGTTTTGCGACGCTAGCGAAGGAGCGCACAAGCTGTATAAACTGTCGTGGGACAAGGAAAACGAGAGATAGAGCAAGAGCTGGACGAATAGCGAGGAGAGGAAAGGCGGAAGGGTGGATGAACATAAAGGATGGAGGATGGCAAAGATGGAGAGAGAGAGAGAGTGAAAGAGAGAGATTTTGGCTCTCGTAAAAAGGAACGATGCTGATGGACACATTACTTACATCTTGAACTAAAAAGAGACTGTTTTATCTGTATTTATGACAAAGCTATCCCAATGCCTGTGTACCGCTCCCCTCTCGTCGAGACGGAGTGTTTTCCCTGTATGGCCTTTATCTGTATGTACATTTTCAAGAGTAAAGGAAAAATCATGCATAGTTGCAGTATTTTATTCTCAGCACAAACTGTTTACGTTCAGACCGCTTCATGCTCTAACTGTATAGTGTCGATAAATAAAATAAATAAATTTAGTTGTTGGTTCCGCATGGCAACACACACTCCTGTGTATATAGTTGATCTAATTATAAACGTATTACTGTATTTTCAGTATTGACTCATTCATTGTCGTAAATGTTTTAGAGTTCAAGGGTTGTAATATTAAGCTTCAGATTGAAAACAATTTAAATAAAATAATAAACATAGCCTCCACATAGCTATTACATTTATATGGTATATATTTGATTTATTTATTAATTCTATTTTTTACTTTTTGTGTTCATCGGAAATCTATGCCTCATGCTGTTACTCTTATATGCTGAAATATTATTAGGAATTCCGTGTACCAATTCACATATCTTTAACAAGTGGATGTTTTTGTTTTGTCATGCCAAACATTGTCATTTTCTCATTTGAATTCTCAATTCTCATTTGACTGCCTACTGATTTCCCCATGTTGGAAAAGAACAACAAAACGATTATGATTTGTTAAATGTACCATAGGTTTAATAATCAGGCTCCAGCAACTATATGGTCATAGGACTGCATATGTGTACATGGTGTTTTATTAAAATACATTTCATGTGACTGTATCTTGAATGACTTCTTTTATTTGTCTCCAGGCAGCGGTTATTACACCTCACACCTATTGTTCCCCTCTTAACGTGAAACACGCCACACTTTTATGACCCACGTAAACGTTACAATAATTACACTTTAACAAAAATCTTTATTCGCAATATATCCAGAACGTGCCAGATGGGAAATTGTTTCAATTGAAGATGAGGTCAGTGTTGGCTTGTGATTCACTCTGTTAATTCTCTCTTAAAAATACTGCGACCAATTCTGCTAGACAATGTATGAATGAACAGTAGCAAATTAATTATATTGTGTCATATGTATCATCCTAGGAGAAGCAGACCACAACATTCATGTCACTAGTAATTCCCCAAGCACATTCCATAGGGAGATACGCACCACACTCTCACCACTCTCTCTCTCTAGAGATGATCTATAGATATGGAGGAAATCTATTTTCCACAGTTTAAGACCTATGCTGGGTTACGCTCGGGTGTGTCACGGATCATCTTAGACACTGTGCGAAGCTAGCCAGTCAGCCAGCTAGCCAGTCAGCCAGGCAGCTAGCCAGACAGCCAGACAGCCAGCCAGCCAACCAGCCAGCCAGCCAGTCAGTCAGCCAGTCAGCCAGCTAGCCAGTCAGTCAAACAGTCAGACAGTCAGACAGTCATCAGCTCATAACTGGAACAAGACAACAGCAGTAAAGAAAAAAGCAACAACAACAACAACAACAACAACAACAACAACAACAACAACAACAACAACAACAACAACGTTTTTCATAGAATGAAGGCATGGCTACATGTAGAGAGTCGTTGCTTGGTGCCATCTGCTGCTGGTTACGAGTTAATGAACGACCCACAGATGTCATCCCCTGGGCCAGACTATCACTGTTCCAGACTCAGAGGATTAAAACTCGAGGTTTAAGATGAGGAACTGCACTGAAGTGGATTCATTAAGATGAAGACCACCAGCAAAACTGAAACACAAGGCACGACGGCGCGGCATGAATGAGAAAGCATAACCCCGAAAAACTAAATATATTGGCAGTATCTAATTCTTTCGGTTCATATCCTCTAGTGTTGATCCATCAGGGATGTTTTGAATTGGAAGAGCGTGTGTGGTACACTGAATGTCCCTTGGTGGATCTGCATTCACTTGCACATCAGAGAGAGCTGTTGTCCCCTGTGTGCTACTTCTGTAAACCACTTGTGTGTATGTGTGTGTGTGTGTGTGTGTGTGTGTGTGTGTGTGTGTGTGTGTGTGTGTGTGTGCGTGTGTGTGTGTGTCTGTCTGTTTGTCTGTCCGTGTGTGTGTCTGTCTGTCTGTGAGAATGTATGTGTGTGTGTGTGTCTGTCTGTCTGTCCGTGTGAATGTGTGTTTGTGTGCATATGTGTGCCCACGCGTGTGCGTGTGTGTGTTTAATGTCTGTGTGTTGTGGTGGCTGAGACTGAAGCACTCTTGTAATCTGACAGGGAGTGTTTTCATTAGTTCTGTTGGGTCCTATTATTAAAGAAAGGCTTCAAAGGCCCAACAAGTGGAACCACACACAGGAAGTGGCCTTGGCGCTGCCACTGCAGCGGTATGGATCGGCGATAGCCATCTCTGAGTGTAAAACACAGGATGTTATGGTGCATAAGGCCAGCCTCGCTATGGATCATACAGGTAATGCAATTAGGACCGGCCCCTGAGGATAACGCTCCTCTGAGCATCAGAGTGCCCCCCCCCCCCTTCCTCACCACCTCATGTAGTGAGGTCTCTTCCTCATCCTCACCACCTCATGTAGCGAAGTCTGTTCCTCTTCCTCACCACAGTACATAGCGAGGTCTCTTCCTCTTCCTCACCACCTTATGTAGCGAGGTCTCTTCCTCATCCTCACCACCTTATGTAGCGAGGTCTCTTCCTCTTCCTCACCACTTTATGTAGCAAGGTCTCTTCCTCACACTCATATGTAGAGAGGTATCTTCATCTTCCTCACCACCTCATGTAGCGAGGTCTCTTCCTCATCCTCACCACCTCATGTAGCGAAGTCTGTTCCTCTTCCTCACCACAGTACATAGCGAGGTATCTTCATCTTCCTCACCACATCATGAAGCAAGCTCTCTTCCTCTTCCTCACCACTTTATGTAGCAAGGTCTCATCCTCTTCCTCACACTCATATGTAGAGAGGTCTCTTCCTCTTCCTCACCACCTTACGTAGAGAGGTCTCTTGCTCACCACCTGATGTAGCGAGGTATCTTCCTCTTCCTCACCCTCATATGTAGTGAGGACTCTTCCTCTTCCTCACCCTCATATGTAGAGGTGTCTTCCTCTTCCTCACCACCGTATGAGGTCTCCTCCTCTTCCTCACCACCGTATTTAGTGAGGTCTCTTCCTCTTCCACACCACCGTATGTAGTGAGGTCTCTTCCTCTTCCTCACCCTTGTATGTAGCGAGGTCTCTTCCTCTTCCTCACCTATGTATGTAGTAAGGTCTCTTCCTCTTCCTCACCACAGTATGAGGTCTCTTCCTCACCCTCGTATGTAGAGCGGTCCTCTTCCTCACCACCATAGGAAGTGAGGAGTGAGTATGTTTTTGTGTTTTTTTGCCCTATGCAACTGATTCAAAGGTGGGGGTTTTATGTCCATTCTTCACCTGATGTCTTTCAGATTGCCAACAGGGCCAATGTTGCCCATGTTGGCCATGGCCTTTTGCCAATCAGGCAATAGGTGACACCTGTGGCCAGCCCTCAAAAGCTGGGTTTCCATTTCCAA